>CABFWO010000777.1:157077-204753 GCA_902155825.1 Timema genevievae
GATGATGATGATGATGATGATGATGATGATGATGATGATGATGATGATGATGATGATGATGATGATGATGATGATGATGATGATGATAACATAGCAACTATTCAAATAAATATTTCAACACAAATTATTCCGATCATATATAACCATTAAAAGTTATCCTAATAAACTTTATGGTAACTATGTTTAAAAAAACAAACCAAATGCGATTTTAACCAAACCATCGAGAGTCCAAGGTATCCAGTCACTCTCGCAATAGAGTTTATTGCTGGAGATGGAGATATCGGGGTTCGAATGCCGGGTGCAATGACGGTAATTTTCCCTAAATAGTTTTACCCTCTCCCTATATGCATGGATATATTTTCTCTCCTCATCTCTACTCTAGCACTGTAAATATGTAAATAGTCCAAAAGGGCAGTAGGATGAGTGTGCCCAAATAAATTATCATCCTCTTTGGGCTATACATGTTTAAATACACTTGTGGAGTAGCAAGAAGGACTGAGGAATTAAGAGGTAATGTACCTGCATTTACACGAAGAGAAAATAAACCATTTATTAAAAAAAATACTTTCAGTACACCCGTCAAGAATTCCAACCTCGACCTCCTTGGTATCGATAAATCAGATCTAACATTCCGTCAGCGTGCCCACTAGGTGCATTTACAATTCTCACGTATACCATATGAGCTTACATTTACCAAGGTCATTCGACAATTAATTGAACAATTTTAACAATTATTTCTAATAATTATAGCTCACGAGCTATAAAGAGCTAAACTTGCTATTTTATACTTTTTGCATACCATTGTGAAGGCGATTGGCCCTTTTCATTTGGCATGGAAATGCAGAGCCATGGGAACAAACGTTTATCTTCAAGAATGTTTATTGTTTTGCCATTATCTTTTCGGAAACGGTTTGTTCAAGAATAGAAGCATGTTGATTAAGTTATACTTTTTAGATACACACCTCCTCTATAATTGTAATAGTGATCAAATATCGATAAAACTGACATTTTTCAATAGAAATTTGCCGGCTTTATAACAAAAAATAAGAAAATGTAACAGTTAATAAACATCGATACATTATCTTAGAAGGGGTGTTGAAAATATTAACATATAAATTTCATTCGTTCTAGAGAAAACTGATATTTCCAAACTTATGATTTTTCCGAAAGACCTGTCTGGTAGCTACAGTAGCCCCATGGCTTCTTTGGTGCTGACTGACAGTTCACAGCTGACTTCTGACAGTCAACATTTAGGTATATACCTAAATTTTGACTGTCAGAAGTGACAGCTGCTAAACACATGTTTTTTGCAGATCATATGGTTTGGCGTAGGGATACATAATTTGGTCCTGTAGCTTTTCAAAGCCGTCAGCTGTTAGCTGTGAGCTGTCAGTCAGCACCAAAGAAGCCATGGGGCTACTGTAGCATCATCTACGGTTTCCATGATCCATCTGTTCTTGTTGGCGCGGAAGGATACTTTGGTCGGTTGTGAAGCCTTTCACCCTCCCACCCACCATCCCAAAAAATAGGTTTTAAACTTGCACTTGACAAGGCCAAGGGCCTTAAGTAAAGTAATAATTAATGTATTGGGCTCAAATTTAGTGTAGCTATACATTCGTGTGAGGTGTACACAGTAAAAAATTTAAAATAAATTAAAGAAAAAGACAGCCTCAGTGGTCTTGGGTTAAAATGCTTACCTCAGGATCCGATGTGCGTGGGTTCAAAGCCAGCTGGAGTCAATGGAGTTTTCTTGAGTTATAAAAATCGGTGGAGGAACTTACTTCGGAGGAGAAGTAAAGCCATCGGTCCCATGTCGATTGTGGTACGTAAGAGATCCCTGGAAGGTATGTGAAGATATATTTCCCGGAAAAAATGGTAGACACTTTCCCTCTCGCTCATAGAAATCCTCGTGTGCGATAAAACTAGTCGGTTCAGAAAGTGCACGTTAAATACCTCAAATAAATAAAAATAGACAATTTTTTAATGTATACATCGCAGTTAAGAAATGGTAAATTACATAGTTTTTAATAATTTATAAATACCGTGCTTATTTTAGACCAATAATTTGGTTTTATCTTATTTTGTAGAACACAATGTCACCCACTTCGGTGGCCGCATGGTCTAAGGACACACTCTTGCAATAGACTGGACTGCTGATGATGTGGAGATTGGGGTTTATATCCCAGTTGCGTATACTGAAGGTGATTTTTTCTAAATGGCTTTCCACTCTCCCTACACATAAATGTGGGCACACTTCCTCTAAATGTAACCTTCCTAATTCATAACATATTAGGGTTAATCAGGACATAGGCGTACAACCCAAACGTGTAGTAAGACGCGAATCTTTTAAAAAATAGTGTACAATATCATTATTTAGAATTTTTATTCAACCTATTAAACTCTACAAGTTAATTTTATTAATGCTTCCGAATTGATCATTGCAAATGTAGATTTGAAATGTATATTTCATCAAATTTCTTGTTTTGACTGTACCGTCTGTGGAGACAACACAGACTAGCAAAACATAATATTCCAGGCTGATGCACAGTAATGACACACCCAAGTAAAGAGGAGGTTGACCTCCTTACCTGTCTGGTGTGGCTGGAATGGGCTGAGACATTGATTGCTCTTTGCCATCTTTTCCAATATCAACTTCCTACCCACTCCCCCCCAAGATTTTATAGACTTAAAAAAATCTTAGTAATTTTTATTGTCGAATGACCTTAATCTCTCAGGACTGATTAAGGTGGGATGGAAGAGGACGCGAGGAAAGGCCAGTGTTTTTTCAGTTTTTATGGCAAAACATATTTGGCTTAAATAAGTAAAATATTGCACTTTAGTACGAACATAGAGTTTAATTTTCTTCACATGATAGCCTCAACAGTTGTTGAATATCCTTCATGAGCATGGTTATCTAACAAACTTTTTAAATGAAGAGAAAAAGTTCTCATTAAATTCCAGAACACCAGATTATTATCGCAGATAGCACAGGGGTGGATCCAGAATTTTCGTGAAAGGCTAGGGGGGGAGAGGGGGAAGGCGTTCTGCTATTTTGTATGTGCAATATTACTAGATCTACGGATTTACGCAAGTTTATTTTTATTTTCAGTAAATATAGTTAATCTCTCAATAATTATTACTAAGAAAAAGAAAATATTGACTAAATTTTTTTTAATGCATAAAAGTGTATTGTTATTTTTTGTATTTTGTTAAAAATAATTTAGCACCAAGTCTTACTACCCGTTTGGGTTGAACGCTAATGTACTAATTACGCTAGTGGTTTTAGAGACTAGGAAGGTTATATTTATGGCAAGTGTACCCGCATTTGAGTGAAACTAGAGTGGAAAACCGTTTAGGATAAACCACCCTCAGTACACCCGACTGAGATTTGAACCTCAATCTCCCCGTCATAGGCAGTCTAGTATACTGCGAGAGTAGAGAGTTAGACCACGAGGCTACCGAAGTGGGTTTTTGCTTATTAAATTATGTGTAAAGAATGTAAATCAATTATTGATAATGAATGAATGTCACGCGAAGCAACTGTTTTGTGAGATATTCCGTGACAGTACAATTAGTAATGATTGTAACATAGATTTAATTGGTTTCATTTTTAAAATTATTTTTTCTAATACCAACTAAAAATAAAATTACTGTGTATGGTGAAAGAGGGGGGAACCTCCACACCCCTCTACTACATCCGTCTCTGAGACAACGTATCTGACCGCTTTATTCTGCAAGCCTGGCGTGTCGTGTAACACTGGCCAGAATATTGAACACGTCCACAGGCGACCGTGCTAGTAAAAAGCCAAAGTAAATAGAGGTTCATGTGCCTCACACATTAGAGGTCCGCCTACCTGGCTACTCACACTGCCCCTCGTGGCAGATAAACTAACTGTTAATGACAAGAGATACTTGGAAGTAACAGCCTGGATATTTAGACTTCACCTTGAACTGATTTGGTCGCACTGGTGCCGTTAGGCACAGTTACAGGCACATGAGCTATAGTGTGGTCGTGGGAGGAAGGTAGGTTTAGAAAAAAAAATATGTTTTTCAGTCGACATCGAAAAAATGTAGCCAAATTATTATCATTACTAGCCTACGCAGGTGGTCATGAATATCAATCTCATTCAGTCTAACTTGCTGGTGATGGAAAGGTTCCGGGTTTTAATCCCCACCAGCTGTACTGAGGGCTTTTTTCCCTAGTTGATTTCCCACTCTACCACCACGCAAATACGGATACATTTTCTCTCAATTCTTCCTTCCTCATAATGGTATAAAGCGTCACTCTCATGTTGGATTCGGATGATTGGAGTTCAAATCCTAGTCGGTTCTACTGAGGATGTTTTTTCCTAAAATTGTTTCCCACTCTCCTTCCACGCAAATGCGGGTAGATTACCTCTAAAATGCCTCCCACCCCATTAGAGTAATTATCATAAATGCGTATAACCCCGAACGGGTGGTGAGACGGGGTGGAATTCTTTTTTTGTTGTTGTAATCATTGAAACTATCTGACAGCTATGAAAGCTACTAGATCATCTTTCACACATTCATACGTCAAGTCAAGTGATCTGCAGCTGTCACTTTTGAAATATTTTATTGAGACTGTACATATAAAATAACACAAATAATTAATTAATTAAAATGCTTATAATGTTTACAGTGAAAAATATGTTTTGTATTTTATAAAAGGCTCTTTCAATCAGTAGTGGCAGATGACCACAATAACAGGTGGTGCACTTATAAAAATATTCTAAACTATGTGTCATATAGACACTTTTTATTTAGCCTATCACTTTACTTATGCTAATATTTTGACATCAGTAAATATTTTAATCTTATACTTTGCAACTTAACAAAAACAAATACAAATAATTAGATTTGTGTGTATGGAAAAAAATTTGCCAATTATTAACTTATATTTTGATTAGATGAAATTGTAAATAGAATGATACGCTTAAGCGCATAGCCGATATAATAACATGATGGATTAAATAGCAACGCTCTTATATTTGATAGTTACGATTATAGCCGCGTCTAAATATTATATTCTTTAAATTGAAAAATGAAACCTGAACACTGGAATCGAACCCGTATGGATATGAGTGAAGAACGACCCTAGTCACGGATGATTCCTGGATAGCTCAGTGGTTAGAGTATTGATGTACTAAGCCAAAGGTCCCAATATTCGATTCCCGTGTCCAGGTGTCATTTTTCAATTTAAAGAATGTGATGTAATAATATTAAACCAAAATTTATTGCAAGCAATACAAGCTATGTAATAATATTAATTCACTATGAAGTGTTTTTATTTAAATATAACAACATGAAAATTTATTGCAAGCAATACAAGCTATGTAATAATATTAATTCACTATGAAGTGTTTTTATTTAAATATAACAACATGAAATATCATTTTGTATGAAACTATTAGCGGTGCACTAGCATATGCGCACTTATTGAGGAATCGCCACTGCTTTAAATGAAAAGTGGACTGTATTATATTAACCGACGTCTACTTCCACGAGAAAGTGATGTTAAATACAAAGTCAACACTGGTTCGGTCTTCAACCAGTGCATATATACCGTCTTACAGGCAACAAGAGAAGTAGGTCGACCAAGCACGACTCTCTTGACAGGTTGGTTAGTATTGTTAGTTGAAACGTTACCACGTGGAGCGCTCGAGGGCAGTGTCACACGTCTAGCATCCTCCACGTGACACTCATTAATAACAATCACAAGTACGTAGCGCCTGATTGAGCCCTCTATTCAACTGTCGGAGAGATCCCGAGACGATCGTCTACAGTGCTACCTAGTAATGGCATTATTTTCTTTAACATATCGATACATTTATCATTCGATATATCTTAAGTTACACATCGAAAGTTACAATACATCGACCAAATAATATTACATAAATCTATAGGATATATATATATATATATATATATATAAAAAAAATATATATATATCGGCAGGGGTGGCCCTAGCTAGTTTTTGAGGTTGTGCGAGATCTCATTTTGCCCCCCACCCCCCACCCCGGCCCCTATATGCCTTTCTTAGACTTCCAAAAGATTAGTATATTAGTAGTAGTATCGATGAGAAATAATAACAGTAAATAGGAACAATATTCATTTGAAAAGGTCTATTTAAACTACTATGGCGCAGACAACGCTCACATCATTCATACATTAAATTTACATTGTAAATTAATTCAAAAGTGAAAAAGAAATAAAAAAAATTAACTCAGAAGCCTAGATTAACACCTTCCTTGATTTTGCGCTTGCAATTTTTTTAGAATTAAATCAGAATAATTCAAGTCCTGGGCAATACCATTTTCTACAGACAAAATTGCAAGATCTGACAGTCCATCCTGACACATGGTTAAACTTAAATAAGTTTAAATAAATTTTAATTTACTGAAACTTCTTTATCCTTTAGCGACAGTATGGTTGGCAAAATTCGAAGTGCTGTCCACACGTCCGGGAATACATCCTGCCAATCATTTTGTTTAATAAGTTGAAGAACTTTTATTAGTTCTTCTGATTCAAGCTCTTTCAACAATGGATTCAAGCTTAAAAGTTCTTCAACCAATTCATTACCAGCTATGTCACATTTTGCCCCATCGGTTAAACTTATTTATAAATCTCCACAGGCTTTTTACCCCCGTCCCCCCTATGACGGACTCAAGTATAACAACTTTCGAATAGGAATCCGTGTTCTTCGAAGTCATCCTGAGTCGGGTGAGGCCATTGAAAGTGGGTAATTTTGTTAATATTTAACTGAAATAAGCATCCTTTGCTATACTCCTAGTATCTTAGTCTTGAGTCACACGATAGGGGCCTAACTTTTACCCCTATCTGTAAACACAATTAGTGGATTTTTGCAGCGTTATCTGAACTAGCCCCATTTTTTTGGAGCAGATTACTTACTGTCCACGGATGAGGCGTCATTCACCAGAGACGGCTTCTTCAAATGCTGTAACAGCCATATCTGGACTGAAGAGAACCCCCCATGCTACCGTTGCTCGCAACCACCAACAGAGGTTTGCTGTGAATGTTTGACCGGGTACCATCAGCGATAACGTGACTGGAACTTACTTACCTCCTGCCACCATGTTTGGCTGGACACATTACATAATCTTTCTGAAAGAAATTGTGCCGGAGCTGTTATAAAATGTGCCACTAATCACGCGTCAGCAAATGTGGGTGCAACAGAAAGAAGCGCCAGTACACCTTTTTTTCTAAACGTGTGGGATTGTCTGAATGTATGCTCATTTCAGCGGAATGGTATCTGACGTTCCCACCTATATTGTCCTCGCCTAACTCAAGATGACTTCAGAGGAAATTAATTCCTATTCTAAAGTCATTTCACCCGAGACCCTCTATAAGCTCCTTAAGTTTTGACCTAACCGGTTGAATCATCTTGTACGAATATACATATTTTCAAAAATACCTCTTTTCTATTTTTAATATTCTCTTCAGCTGTTGAAAATAGCATACACTTTTAATAAAAATATGAAAACCTCTATTCAGTATCTAAAAACAGAGAAACATATCGTTCAATTTATTGTAGCCTTTAAGCGTAGTTCAATGTATGAAATGGCCTTTTATAAAAACCAAGATAATCATATTTATATATTACTAGCCCATATCCCGCGATTCACACAGGTTTAATATCTTTTGGAATTTTGAAACTATTAAAAACAGCCCCCTTCCCCTTTCACTCTATTAGGGGCTGAATTTCGAAAAATTCCAAAGATCCTAAAAAGAACCTTCCTGCAAAATTTGATCTTCCCTGCTCAAGCTGTTTGTAAGATAAAGAACACCCCCTGACCCCAATTCCCCTTCACCACGGCACGGGTTGAATTTTGAAATGTACCAAAAAAACCACAGGCCCGTAACTTAAAAAGAACCTCCCAGACAAGTTTTATCTTTCCAGCTCAAATGGTTTGGAAGATACATACAGATGCACTTTTCAAAATGTTCCAATCCCCTTTTCAGCCCGTTAGGGGTTGAATTTCACAAAACCCCATCTTATCGGATACTTCGACTTAAAAGGAGCATTCTTGCTAAATTTCAAGATTCCGGGTCGAGGGGTTCGGGAGATACAGTGATGAATCAATAAGGTTTATTTTTTCAGTGAGTGAGTAAATCGGGGTTTTCTTCTTAATATACATATATAGATTAGCGCTATTTTTATAGGTATTGATAATATCTATCAAAAGTGACAACTGCAGATCACATGGCTTAATTTAATAATACGTTAAAGTAGATCTAGTATCTTCTCTAGCTGTTAAATAAGGTTCTTTTGATGATAATTGGTCTGTATATATTTTATTCCTCAATGAAGACAAGTTGGCAGCGCTGTAATCTCCTGCAAAGGTTCGTTGAACTAAAGAAGATGGATTTTCCTGTCTATTTATAGTTTTAATAGTTGGTTCTCCCTATAAGTTATTAACGACGTACCCGTATTTTCTCAGAGGGAAAGTAAAAAACATACAAAAAACTAATGATCCGGCACAATTGTACAGTTTCTCATATAGTCTATAATACGTAGTTAGCAACAAAAATTTCAAAATTTAGTCATCAGCAAACTACCCTAATTTTTTTTTTTAAGAAAAATGAGCCATAATTCCTATTTGCCATTTCACACACTCTCCAGATATTAATTTAAAAATACTTAAAAAAAAATTTCAAAATAATTGGAACTTACAAAAATCAATCATGTATAAACTACCGTGAAACAATGTTTCCACCATAAGTTAAATTATAATGAGAAATTAAAAACACCCTCAGTAGACCCACAACCAACTTGTTTTCGGACATCAACCTCCTCGTCAGGGGCTGTCCTAAATTACTTAAGATTTTTTTCATGATTTTCGATCCCTTCTTCCACCACGTAAGGGATTGTAAGATTTTCCGTTTATTAACAATGTCTATAGTGAGACGAAAAATACTTTATAATAATTATAAAATTTCACCTATATTTCATCTACTTAATGCAATTAAATTATTCTAAGATTTCACATCACTTTCTTTATTACCAATCCTTATGTCTAAACATAATTAAACGATTAAAATAATCTAATTCACCAAATCGTATAAAAATACGTAGGGCAAGGGGTGGGGGTGTAGCAAAAACACTTGCGATCCCTCACGTGGTGCGGGGGGAGTCGTAAATCATGGGGGGGGGAAAGGCTTACATAATTTAAGGACGGCCCCGTACCTTGCTAACGACTGAACTATTGAACTAAATAAATAAAACTGCTCATTTCAATTAAATGAATCATTTCGAGCTATTCCCAACAATAACCACACAAGTAGGATAAAGAAAGAAGAGAGAGGTACAAAAGAAGGAGGAGGAAAGGATATCTATCACCCACACTGTCTCAGAAACCAGAGGATGACGAAGAGTTGTCCTCGAGTGCGGTAGGTAAAGCTTCTTCAACATCGCCACTCGCACAGGAGGTTCGCCTTGGCCTTGAGACGGATCCCTTCCTGGCTTATTGCCTGTTGTTGGTGTGAGGTTTACAACCCCATAAAACCTCACTCGCCTGCCATGACACACAGTGTTGCCAGGCACTACACACACAAAAAAAAAACCTCTCATCTGATGGGGATGAGGACTCCAGCATCTCAAATAGAAGGTGGTTTTATTGAGCAGCTTTTGTTCTTCCTCGTTATTTCAACAGGGATGGAAGTCATGTGTAAATATCTACCGATAGACGGCAAACAAGAGCAACATCGGAAACCTTAGCCAAGTCAGTAGAATTTAACCAGCTTTGGTGGCCGCATGGTCTAATACGTCACTCTCTCAGTAAACTAAACTGCCGATGATGGGGAGATCGAGGTTTAAATCTCGGTCGGGTGTATTAAGGTTAGTTCTCACAAAATGGTTTTTCACTCTCTCTCCACGCAAATGTGAGTACACTTCTTCTAAATATAAACTTCCTCAGCTCTAAAATTCATTGGCATAGTTAGTATACAACGTGGCGTTAAAAAAAGGAAATAGAACGTATTTTTTATAATTCATCTGAAGGTACAGTGATCGATCCTTGACAAGGTTCACTATAGTAGTACTGTGTCTGAGGGTCCAACGTTCGTCCCTTGACAAGGGTCACTATATTAGTACTGTGTCTGAGGGTCCAACGCTCGTCCCTTGACAAGATACACTATAGTAGTACTGTGTCTAAGGGTCCAACATTCGTCCCTTGACAAGGTTCACTATATTAGTACTGTGTCTAGAGGGTCCAACGCTCGTCCCTTGACAAGATACACTATAGTAGTACTGTGTTTGAGGGTCCAACGTTCGTTCCTTGGCAAGGGACGGTAAAGAAGTACTGTACAGTTAAGTTTACCATCACCTAAGGGAGATATCAAAGGCCTGGAGAATGGCAACAGTATTTGTCATAAAATTAAGATATTTGATTTTTCGTTTGGTTTTTGGCACACCGCGTCTTACTGGGTCATTTATAAATTTACAATTTTGAGGATGCGATGAAAAAAGAAGAATTTAGATTAAATGAACTTACATTTACGCGGGAGGAAGAGTGAGAAAAATAATGTAATAGATCAAACGAGATCGATGCCTTATCCCACATGGCCACCAATGCTGTTTAAAAAAGGTAGATTTTTATAATATTTGAGGTATTTAACGAGTACTTTCTTAACCGACTGATTATATCAAACCACGACTTATAAACTAGCTTAAATCTAGAACAGACACAACATCCAGTCCCCAACCGTCAATTCATCACCGTTAAAGGGGAAACCCACATTTCACCAATGAAAAAAGTTTCGTATACACCAGGAATCAAACCAGGACACTTAATTCAAAAGGCAGACGCACTACCGACTGAACTAAGATGTTGTACTACAAAAATAACGATTTCCTTAATGATAAGAGAGAAATATCAATACATATAAATTAATAAAATAAAAATGTGAATTGAAATAGAAAAACAATCTTTAAAACTAGCCCTTAAGTGGGAGTGTAGAGGAAGCGAGAAAAAGACAATGTTTATGTTGTTTTTTAGTCAAAACTTTTTAAAATATTTCTCCAGTAGAGACATAAGAGTTAAACTTTTCTTCCCATGGTGACCTCAACATTTCTTGAATCTCTGTCAAGGGTGTCTTAGAATTGAATGAATTTTTTTTATCTTGATTTAAAGTTTTTCATCTAATCTCGCTATGCCCATGACAATATATTCAACAATTATTGTTGATATAACCGCGTGAAGAAAATTAAACTCAATATTTCTACAGGCGCAATATTTTATTTATTTAGTCCAAATAAATGTTTTCCCATAAAAACTGCAAAAGCACTGTCCTTAACTCGCGTTCTCTACACTCCCACCTTAACCGAATTATATTACTTTTGATTTATTTAAACACGCGTGTAAAATTCTACACGTAGCTCTCCATAGTTTAGTCAAATTGGGAGAGTTGACACCCCTTGTTGATTTATTTTTTTTAGCACCGTGTTTTACTATCCGTTCGTATTATGACACCCCTCTTATCTCAAACGTTCCGATGCAAGCACCAACTTGATTAACGATGGCCGCTAATTAGACAAGTGTCAACAACCCCATGATGGATTACAATTAAAAGAAGTCAATCACTGTCTGCGATTAAGGAACACGAACGAGATACGACTCAGGTTTAATGAAACGTTTGGCAGAGAGAGAGAGAGAGAATAAAAGAGCAAGGTCAACAAAATTTGTGTTCTCTATACAAAACTAAAATAAGATGCAACTGCAGCTACCCGTACTGGTGCGCACGTGGACTAAGGAGTCAATGTCTTCTCATCTGGCTTTCCACTGATGAAGTGGTTGGGGTTTGAATCCCAGAATAGTGTACTGATGACTTTTTTTTTAAATAAATGGTTTCCCATCCTCCATACATGAAATGCGGAGATATTTTCACTAAAGTCTATCTTTCTCAACTCTATCTCATTTGGGGCCGTTCTTAAATTATGTAAGGTTTTTTATTATTTTTTTTATCTTCCACCTTTGCAATTTCCTAAATTAGATTATTTTTAGTCATAGGGTTGGTAATAAAGTGAGTGATATAAAATTCTAAAATACTTTAATTAGATAATTAAATCAAATATAATTTAAATCTATAGTTAATATATTTATTTTCTGACTTTTATTTTTAGATATTGTCTCACCATAAACATTGATTTTTTTTTTTAGGTAAAATGAATTCTGACTCTCTTCCCTAACCCATCGTAAGAAAACGTAAAAAAATTCTCAAAACACCTCAACCCCTAAAAAAAAACCTTACTTAATTTAAGGCCAGCCCCTTGGTTTGAATGTGTAGATAGTCTGGAGGGGTTACTACGAATGAACACAGAAAGAGGAAACTTTGAATTTATTTAGGGTAAGTTTGGTTTGTGATTTTAGGCTTTGTGAGACTGAAGTTTTAAACCACTTGTTAATCAGGAATGAGTCGCTCACAAAGCAAGGAGTACATAACTTAACTTATAACTTAATTTGTATATTTAGGTAGGAATATAGTTACACTTTTTGTATTTAAAGTACTATACTTATAAATTTTGAGCACCAAACAATATAATTTGGCATTTTTCTAAACCTGGACACCTTTGACCTAATTAATCTAGCCAGCAAGAACAAAATTGGTAGATTTTGATTGCATCCCAAGTGAGAGATATATGGTTCTTATCAATTTAAATCAATTATTTTTAAATTTTGACTTATTTCAGACCCATTTTACTATTGTAAGTCGATTAATTTTTTGCATTTTTACGATTTCTAAAGCCTTTCTATGACAGCCTAGTCATAACAATGTTATCCATCTTAGCCTTCGGGGATTGGTGCTAAGAAAATAACATGAAGACTGACACCATTGCATTTTTGCAACATCCTATGATGTTATAAATAATAATAAAAACCACATACTTTAATACTTATTATTATTATTATTATTATTATTATTATTATTATTGAAGCAATACTTCTAAATAAATATTTGAATAATATTGTATTTCTGTAAATTTTACTAAAAAAATAAAATTACAATAATGTTAAATTGTTACAAAAACATGGCTTATTATTAGAAAAAAAACCCAACATATTTTAAGGGTTTTCTTTATATCATACTGCATTACAAAATTATTGATTACTTACTTCTACATCATTACTGTATTATTTTATTTTAAACATACGGTGGCAATGAGCCAGGCAAATGGCATAACGACTGGCACCGTTGAGTATTCACAACATTCCTGCATGGTGCCAGTTAAAACTCTTGTATATAAAAAAATAAACTTTTTTTTAATGTTTGATTGCATCATACTACGCAGCAGGAACTATTTGACGAATACTTTTAGGGGATCCAACCTAATTACCTTTAATAAAACAAAATACAGTTGTTGTAAAAATGCAACAACACCAGTCACAGAAATTTAATAAAACCTGACATTCACTTGGTGGATGCATGAAAGGCTAGGTTTTGTAGGTTTAGGTTAGTTAGTAATTATTAAAAATAATAGAATAGTTATAAAGATTAACTAAAACATGTGTATTAATGTATTATAATTTTTAAATTGTCCCTATTTCACAGATAAACATAAAAGCCCATTAAATATTTTTAAATAAATATTTTTTATTTTTTATGATATGAATTTCTGATATTTGCGCACTTATTGAGTGGTTCATCTACGACTGCCCCAAGTTTAATTAGTGACCTTAAATTCCCCCAGTTAAAATAGGAACGTAATTAAAAAGTATTTACGCAAACATAAATACGCAAAGTAGATTAAATTTAAACGAACTATTGAGAAAAAGTATTTGTTCTACTAAGGGCGACATAATTACATGTTTAATTTGTTTGTGACCACAAGACGAAATACAGCGGATGTAACGTGAACGCCTGTGGTAATAAATAGGCGACCAGCAAGCCACCCAAGCTTGGCGGGCCTGTATGAACGAGATGCAACAGATCAAGGTTTTGCTTTGATAAATTATTATTTAAAAGGATCATTTTTGTTTTATAATTCCTTACTAATTTTTAATAACAATTATAAATCATAATGTACATATAATCTAACCGTACACTTTTTTGTACACTCGATTTATTCTATTTGTTTGTTTCTAGTAAACTCGAAAAGTACTCATCGAGTCTTGATGGTACTTATTTTGTTGTACTCCTTATCTTTAAGAATAAAGGGTAAGCTATATACCATCACGCTATATCTTCAGCGTGTGAATCAGTGTCAATAAAACTGTTAGTGTGACTACATTTGCTTTTTAAATGTGTACAATTCAAATATATTAACTTTTAATGTATACATATTCTTTGTAAGTCTCTTTGGCAACGAGGGGTAAGAAAATATCAACAAATTATGAATGTATAATTTATTTTTGTCAGTCATACTTGATCATCAAATAAACCACAATCCAAAGATTAATTACAAAATACATTTCAATATAAAATCCAAGGAGAAACAATATTTTGGGTTGGTTGTTTTATATTCATATTAATAGGTAACTCGTGATTTTTTAACAAATAAAACTTACACACAGGTAATGTTCAACACCTTAATGTGATTTGACCTTACATTTTTTACATGAATACATATCCAGACACATAGAATATTGTATTACCATTGAAAGGTAGAAAATATTGATTAAAATGGTATGCTGCAAGCAACAGCACATAACCGACTATTTAAATTCTAAGAAATAGATTTCAACAAATGTATTTTAATTTATTTAAATTAAATTGTAAATCATATCTAAAAACTATCAAATTAAAAATTACTTGACTCCATCTTTGTATGTCACTTTTCGTTTTATCACGTCTCACCATTTTTACGGGGCTCTAGTGATGACTAATGAATTACAGATTGGGACCATAAAACGACAACCAAGAAACATATAACATGGAATCTTGGCATGGACCTTAGTACTTAGTATAATCTTAGCTTGTACTTTGCAAACATTGTGAATCTGACGTCTTTAATAGCAGTGCAGGTAGCTAAAAAAAATAATTGGAGCTTCGTATGAGTACCTAAGAAAACTTACGGATTTCCACCTTGGCCTTTTTTAAAAACTTTTTTAATAATATATTGAGGTCCTAGGCTGACTGACCACTGGTTTAGCTACAAAACCAATAAACCTAAAAAGCTGGAACTTGACACGTGTAGCCTATTTTATATTTATAATATTGCATACATAATATTATATTACGACCCTAAAGATTTAAATTTCGTGATCATCAGTTTGTGCTACTATTAAGGTATCCAATAACTATAAATGAGTTGCGACCTAATCTTGAAATCGTGTACGAGTTGCGGCCCGGCTTTTTGAGAGACACGTAGGAATTGCGGCCCACTCACTCGAGAGAGAGGTATGAGTTGCGTCCATCTAATTAGCCAGTGGGCTTTCTATCATGCTGTCTTAAATTTCAGATAGAAACTATCATCGTCTCATGTCGACATCCCTCGTAATATCCAAACTTCCTCAGTTCTTGACGTTCAATAGTTTTGGCAAACATTTGAAGTTTTTTTTAGGTTAGGTTAAGTTAGGTCAACAGTCTGGGCTGCAATTCTTACGTAGATCTAAAAATGTGGGGCCGCAATTCAACTGTATATTTAGATACCATATTTTGAAAATTGAAAAATGACACCAGGGCACGTGAATCGAACCCAGGACCTTTAGATTTAAACAACCCGTGCGGCACCAACTCACTTGCGGCCTCCATTAACTGCTCACTGTCAGTGTGTTTTGTTGAATATAATAGCGATTTTTTTCTATTGAAATTCATAGCCAAGGAAAAAAACTCAACCTTAAATAATAGACAAACGTGTGTAAAAAGAGAAACATTAAGAGTTTTAAGAATAAAAGAGGATGTATGACTCGGTGTATGGATGTTGTTGAAGTGAAGGGAGTATGCAAGGATAGGGAAGTGTGGAGAAAGTTAGTGAGGATGGATTAAATACGAAGTTGTTTCTTGCTTAGCCCGTAAGGGAGCGGCGTGATTAGGTATGTATATGTAATGTTTAAATAATAACAAATTATTACAAGACTGCAAACTTTACAAAGGCAACGCTGGGGACTTGAAGCTAGTATTAAAATAAAGGTAATGTGCACTATTTCAATATTGGCTAAGCCATATTGATTTTAAGAGATTTAAATTAGAATAATAATTATTCATACCTACTTTTGATTCGTAATTTCTAAGAATCTTCAAAGAAAAAACTATTCAAACAAATATTCATCCTTCGAGAAGACGGGTATTTTTTCAGGTATTAAATAAATGTTGAGTAGCCATCTATATCTCAATATCTTTTAAGAATATTTGGCTTGCTGTATGAGCACATTTAAAAAAAATATTTAGTACAGTTTTGAACTGACATGAATTTCTTACTATGGCGATACATCTATAACTATCTGTAGTTGGATATCCATGAGATTAAAATTCCCTAATATTAAAAAAAGCAACACGAAATACACTTTGATGTGTTCATACGCCAAGCTAAATATTATTTTAAAAGCTTTCACATTTTAGAGTTGGTGTCAACTTTTAACAGTTTTAAGGGCCTTTTTCCAATGTTTATTACGCTACTATTATTTAATATGTGCTCTATAAGTTTCTCTTAATAGTGGTTTGACTATACCTACGGCAATGTCCGGTGACCGTGATACATTTTTTTTAAATATTGAATTACGTTTATCTTCATGGTTTGAAAACCGTCCATTCCTGCGGTTAGCCACTATTTGTCATCGACACCTTCAAAACCACACCCCTCTGGCATTTTAATAAATATAAGTCACCCCTTTTACTTTGGTAATTTGAAACATTTGTGAATATAAGAAAAGAGTGATAGAGGACGCTACCTACTTCAGTGCCTACATGATCTAAGACGTCACATTCGCATGAGACTAGACTGCCGATGACGGGGAAATCGGGGCTCGAAACCTGGTCAGGTGTATTGAGGGTTGTGTTTCCTGTTTTTATACACAAATGTGGGTACACTTCCTTGAAATTCAACCTTTCCTCTCTAACTCACTTATTAATGAGTACATATGGGTATAAGCTGAACACAGAAGATGTGGTAAGAATCGGTGCTATTAAAAAAATAACAAAGAATCTTTTGCTGCCTCTTAAACTTTAGGTATACAATTCACTCAGTTTCTAACATAAGTAAGAATCATAAATAATAGCAGAAGGAGCTGCAATAGTTTTCAAACACATATTAAATAGTTTTAACATAATAATATTATTTTATTCTCGTTACAAATTAAAAGTAGTGTGGATGTCACATAAATATATAGTCAAAGTGGTAGAGTGTACCCACCAAAATGTTGATTGGTGGGTACATAAATAAATGTGTACCTAAACAAATTCTAAGATAAAATTATCATCTATTGCTTAAAGGCAAAACAATTGATAAAAGGTATAATTTGGTGTGGAAGTATATTGTGTATTTTGTAAAAAGACGCTAATTTATCTATTAGAAACCCGATTAGGAGGTCGAATGTTCTAAAAAGGCGTCACTCTTGTAATAAACTGTACTGCCAACGACAGGGAAATGAGAAATCCCAGTCAAATGTACTGAGGAAAGTTTTTCCTAAATGATTTTCCCCTCTCCCTCCACACAAATGCGGGTACACTTCTTCTGAATCCAACCTTTATAATCCCTAACACACTATCGTAATTAGAACAGTACGTAAGCGTATAAACCGCGGTACTAAGAACAATCTATAATTGAATGTTAAAAAGAAAGCTTACAAGGGAAGAGCCATCTTTCATAACTAAGTTTAGTTAAACATTCATAGAGTTTCAGAAATAATTTTACGCTTGTGAACCCCACTTACCCCGCCCCATCTCCTCCCAAATAAACGTTCCTATCCCTTAGAATAAAGGATAATTCAAAATAAACGAAAAACCAGAAATACGAAGGTTAATGACTGGATCTACCGTTGCTCGTTTACTTCGCTCTACTGAACTGGAAACTTCCTGGTTGATGAGAAACTGATTGATTTAAACGATCTTCCATAAGACAATCAAATCCCACTATTCTTGGTCAAAACGAAGGCCACATCTACCGTCTTCTCTGAGTACAGTATGTGAATATTTACATACGTTCGGACGTCACGGAGTATGATCGGTCGGACAATAAGGAGTCTTTAGCAGTCTTTGTGGACGGTGACATTTTAACTGGAGTAATAATCATCGTAGCTCAGGGTCGTCTTAGTCTGTGGGCTGGTTCCGCTCGACAGTTGTCGATGATTGAAGCTGTGTGTCGGGTGCTTTTGCTTGTTTAATTTTGAACGGTGTGCACGTGTGTGTGTGTTCTTTTTTACGAGGGCTGAAGAAGGCAAGTCTTAACGAATGATTCGTACGCGCACCAGTCTTATACTGGTTTAATTTCGCACAAAATATCTACGTAGATATACTTGTCATTTTAACATAATATTTCCAGGTGAAATTTCTTACTACCTTACAGTTAATAAAATTAATATTTTTTGTGTAAACATTTTTGTTGATATTTGATAAAGCTGACACCACTGATATATCAATAATTATTTTTAAGTGTCAATTTTTTTTATAAATAATAACGCAACAAAAACACCTACAAAGTTGCCGGAAATGATGAAACTCGGTAATTATTATTACATGCTTATACCTATGGATTACGTAAAGTAATTAAAATCTTATCAGCCGAAAAAATCATCAAGTCATCAATTATAAAAACCTAGGTTTAATTTGAATTGTAGAGATATCTTTAAACGTCATTAATAGGCTAATTAAGATTTATCTTATGTAATTTATCGATAAGGAGTAAAAGAATTTTACGATTCATCGCTATGCTGTTTTTGTTGATGAAATAATCTTTCAAAATATAATCTGATTGATTTTAAGATAACATTACATCCCCAAGACTTACTCTGCTAGATTAGTGCTTCCTTGGATGACGTCACCAAATCTTACATAACAATAAAGGGTGAATTGGATGTAGAGTCAACAAGTGTTATTTGAACTACCTACATCAAGTTGTGCGCGTCAGACACCTCTAATTTATTAGTGACAACTTAGTAAACTGTGTTTACTTATATTGTGTATTTAAATATCGATAGTAAGTCACGTTGAAATGTATTAATATATTTCGATTCAGGTTATAAAAGATAAACATAAGTCAAAGTTTGATACGAGTCAGATTAAATTATAATTTATGAGTCGGTTTAGCTTGACAGATAATTCCCTAAAAAGACGAGAGGGCCACGTGGGGAGGTACGAGTAACCTACAAGTTAATGATAACACCTTGACAAATGATACGCCGAAATAAGGCAATGCATTTCTCCAACGAAAACTTATCTCGCGCCAGTAGTGTACGTACCTCGGTCGAAGTAACACACACAGAAACATTACTGCGAGTTAAGTAAGGCACGAGTGACTTTGCGCTTGCGCGGGGAATAGAAGAGGCGACCGCCAGTGTTTACTAACATGTTGCAAACGTTCGGAGTACTAGCGCAACGCATCAGACTCAAACCCAAGACTGTGAGTATAGACAATCCCGTGTTTAGACTCCACTACTGGGTAACGTTCTTATTGCTGTTAGTGTGTAGCATATTGGTCAGCAGTCAACAGTATTTCGGAGAACATATACAGTGCATCGCAGATTCAGGGGTCCCTGCGCATGTTATCAACACGTACTGTTTCTTCACCGGAACATTCACAGTCGTCAAACATTTAGAGGCACCCAATAATGGAAATAGCATCCCAAACCACCCGGGTGTGGGTCCCATGGTGCGGGATGAGGAACCTATCATTCGTCATTCGTATTACCAATGGGTGCCTTTCTTCCTGTTTGGACAAGGCCTCTTATTCTACGTTCCTCATTTTCTCTGGAAAAGGATGGAAGGCGGGAGGATCCAAGCGTTGGTGGAAGGTTTCGAAAACGCAGCTCTCGCGTTCAGTGAGACCGATTTGCAGATGAGGAACTCTGTGGTGCCATCGAAAGTTACCAGAGATGCCAATATATTGTTGGTCCGAAAGGCATTTCTTCAAAGGCTTCACATCAACCGACCATGGGCATCTTGGCTCATCCTTTGTGAGCTTCTAAACGCAGTCAACGTCATCTTTCAGATCGTTATGATGGACTGCTTCCTAGGAGGTGCTTTCCTGACCCTCGCCCCCGACTGGTTAAACTCGGAGGTCAACATGCTCGACATCGTCTTCCCCAAGGTCACCAAATGCATCTTCCACAAATATGGACCTTCTGGGACGATCCAGAATCACGATGCCATGTGCGTCATGGCCTTGAACGTCGTTAATGAGAAGATTTACATGTTTCTATGGTTTTGGATGTGGTTTCTCGCGGCGGCGACGACATTGGGTCTGATATGGAGGTTGGTAACCATCGTCTCCCACTCCAGAAGTGTCAGATTCAACAAGATAATGTTCAAGTTGGCCAACGTGGGGATAAGGGACGTGTGGTCCTTGGTCAAGGTCACCAAAGAGTGTCACTTCTCTGATTGGTTGTTCCTGTATTATTTAGCGAAGAATATGGATGGTTTCGTGTTCAGGGACCTGTTCTTAGGTCTTGCTGAGGAAATGGACGTCGAGAAGGACAAACAACTGGAACTTAACCATAACGACAGTGACGAAACGCCGTTAACAGAAAGTTAAAAGTTAATCTTTGTCGAATTGTGAGTTTCATTAAATAGTATTTTCGTTAATTTTTTACAAATATATCACTTATTTGTTTGCTCTTTATTACAACGGCAAATACCATAACCATACTTAAGAGTTTAAATTGTATTATTAAAAAAAATATTTTTTTTAGATATTATATTAATTTAAAGATTTGAAAATCTTTCTATAAATGAGGCTGGATAGCTAATTAATCATACTCTCGAAGTGTACTTATATGTTTTAAATCATGTGCAGTCTTGTTCTCTAAAGTTTTCTGACTAGCTGTAGAATCTAAACTGAAAAGCTTGCCATTATTTATGACTGAAACAATACACAATAGGCTACTATCTCAATCAAAGTGGGTTTTGTTTGGTTATGTTTGTAGTATACAATGATCTGATAGCATTTTTAATATGCTCACATAATTATACTGATACATTTTTTTACAGAAAAGCACCACCCCTTTATGTAGAGTAGAATTCAATGTTATTTCATTGTTTAGTTTTTAAATATTGCCTTTTAAAATATTAGAAAGGTGAATGAAGGTCACATACATTACATGTTCAAATGTACACTTCATATACCTGGACCGATTACAGTATGACCCTATCATCTAGCTTGTACCATCTTGTAATACGTCAAGGTAAGTGCTCCACTGTTCAGTTTAAATGGAGTGTACACTTTAGCAAATTCACAAACTGTACAGTGTTAACTTAATTTTTTAATTATAATTTTATGTATAGTATAAAATATACTTTAAGATCATATATATACTGTACATATATGTGTATGTATATTAATATATGTGTGTATACTTATATAAGTATATATAAATATATATTAATTACATATATAAATATATATAAATTACATATATATGTATGTATATATAAATACATGTATATTAATATATGTGTGTATGCTTGTATAAATATATATATACATATATATAAATTACATATATAAATAGATATAAATTACATATATAAGTATATGTATAAATTACATATATATTTGAACATAGTGGTACATATAAAATATTTAAAAAATTAAATTTGTGAAATGAAATGTGAGTTCCAAACAATATATTAAAAACATAGACTACAAAGGAAATATAACAATTTGAGATTAAAATATAATACATCTGTGATTTTTAGAATATAAGATCTACATATTGGACCATACTATAAGCTATAATATGTTATCGAAAATATGTACAATATGTTTTATAGAATGTCTGGTAATTATACAGTTTTTGCATGTGTATTTATTTATTATAACATCTGTAATAATTATGCATGGTGAAGCACTATCATATTAATCATATAACTTATATCATGGAACATTATTTAGAGAATATGAATACAGATCTGAAGTATTTTAACATACAATCTTATATTTATGCATACATATATATAAATGCATTTATACATACATATAAAGCATTTATTTGCGTTGATAAGCTTGCAATTAAATTATTAATTTATTTGGAAAAATAAAGTCAGATCTGTAAACAATATCGTGAATAAATAATAACTTTATCTCTTTGTAACACTCATAAAATATAGTGTGTTAGCAATTATATGAAATGCGTATTTTACGTCTTTATAAATCATTATGTATCCTTTTAGTTTATACTGCAACTCTGAAAGGTATCACGCCTACCTTGAAAGGTTTCCCCACGGCATAGCTTATGAGACAAGGCCATAATATAGTCCGTCAATATATTAATGCTACCTTTCAAGATAAACGGAGTGTACATGTAATTATATTTTTGTGGCCCCGTGGTCTACTACGCGCTACTCTTGCAGTAGACTAGACCACCCATGACGGAGAGATTGAGGTTTGTATCTCGGTCAGGTGTACTCAGGGAATTTTTTCCAAAATATTTTTACACTCTCCCTCCAAGCGAGTGCGGGTATACTGCCTCTAAATATAAACTTCATAATCCCTAAAACCACTAGCCTAATTAGTAAATAAGCGTATAACCCGAATGAGTAGTTAAAGGTGGTGCTAAGAAAAAACACTTAAAAAACACTACATTCATAATATGTGTGTGTGTAAATGAATTGGGAAAAGTTGGATGAATTAACTCATTTAAATTTAACCGTTTTACACTAATCAATAAACAATGTGTGCATTTGATGCTTATACACTATATTAAATCCTTTTAGTTGTTTGATTCTAGGACAAACACAATAACCAGACTCCATTTCATTAATTTAACAACTAACATAATAGAATGAACCCAGTTTCACAAAGATAAGTACCCACTTCAGTCTCCAAACGGCTTAACTCTCGAGTTAGACTGACTTGCTGATGATGGGGAGATGGGAGATAGAATCCCTGTTGGGTCTACTAGATGTTGTTTTTCCCTAGATTGTTTTCTACTCTCCTTCCGCTTAAATGTGGGTAGATTACCTCTAAATTGCTTCCTTCCTCATCCTTACCCCATTAGATTAATTATTATATATACGTATAGCCTGAACAAATAGTGATACGCAATGATTAAAAAAATCTGGGTCACACAGGGATTTGAACCAAGGGCACTGATAAGATAATATAATTGATGCATGATGTTGGAATGAGGCTACCACACAATCGAGTCAACTCTGTAAGTTTTTAAGTTTCACTGTGGTATATACAGTTTTTTAAAAAATTTTGTTAATTCAAAGTGCATAAACTTGTTTAGGTATTTTCTACAAATATATTTAAGTATTTATTTACTCGATTAACAAATTTATGTTTTGAGTAACGTAGTGATAATAACTAAACCTAGGTAATGTTACCTTTATTTTGATTTTGTTTATCATCAAACAAAACATTTGTAAGGACAGGAGTTTTCGAAACATCCTTGGAAATACTGTCATTATTTTAGAAACAAAATAGAATATTTTTTTTCCACGAAGTTGGCTTTTTGTTTGTACCCTTAGTTTACTATGAAAGTTAGTAATCTTGCCTTCCATGATTCCACTATAATGCAGCTGATAAGATAAGGCCATAATGTGGTCCATTATAGTAATATTGCCACTTTACATGGTAAACGAGGTATAAATGTGTATGTGTTTGTGTGTTTTTACTTTGCGTTATATCTACACCCTGAAAGGTAACAATCTTACCTTTACGGATTGCACTATGGCCCTATCTTTTAAGCTAGGCCATAGTAAAACTACGAGAGGCATAAAAGGAGGAAAGACTATTCCTGGGCATGGGTCAACTCCTGGATAGCTCAGTTGGCATATAAAGCCAAAGGTCCTGGGCTCGATTCCTGTGCCCAGGTGTCATTTTTCAATTTAAAGAACGTTAAAGGTAAGCTTACTACATTATAAGGTAGAGGAGTGGTACATTTATAACAATATGGTAATAATTAGGGATGTATAATTTAGACAAGTATATATGTATTTGCGTGGAGGGAGAGTGGAAAACAATTTAAGAAAAACATTATCTGTAAATCTATTCAGGATTTTAACACCAACCACCCAGACAGTGGCAAACATTACAAGATGTGGTTAGGTGGGAGTGTAGGGGACGAGAGAAAAGATCAGTGTTTCTGTAGTTTTTACAGCAAAGATTTTATTTCCCTTAATCAATAAAATATTGCTTCAGTAGAAACATAGAATTTAATTTTCTTTACATGTTGATGTAAAGAGTTGTTAAATTTATGTCATGAGCATAGTGGCACTAGGTAATAAACTTTTTAATGAAGAGAAAAAGTTATCATGAGATTTCAACACACCCTTAACAGATATTCAAGAATATACCTATTCCCACACCAAGAGCGGAGTTATTAGGATGCGAATAGCTTGCCCTGGTAATAATATGTGTTGGAAAAACCAATATGTAACCAAAGGGTATTAATTAAAAGAACTAGTAAATAATAAGATTTTTTTCAATATTTGTGTGTGCTAATTTTGTAAATTGGATAATTTGCAGATCAGAAATTTTTCAATCCCGCAAAATCTATATTTTTTACAACATAGTATTCATTATTGTAAGATCACTTGTGTATTTACATCATTGTAGAATGTAGAATATTTTATACACGGCTTAACTTATCTTCTCAAGTTGACCTGCGCTTACCCCAAATTGTTTAAGGCAATCAGACATTGCACCTCCCATGTTTATTGGTAAGACGGTAGCCAGTGACGAAGGTTGAGGCCAAGTTAACAATCACAGTGACCGTAAGATAAAACTCGAGGTAAACGAACCGGATGCGATAGTAGTAGTTTGAAAGTTCATTTCCGCTAAGGATGGAAGCACACCATAAGAAGTCCCCCCCCCATCTCCACATTGGTAGCCTTGCATCATACAACTTATAGAGAGATAATTAAGGTAAATAATAGTGTAGTGAATCTCGGAACGCTCGTCAAAAATAGAAATAATAATATGATTAAGTTGTGTAGTTATTAACGCCATCGCAGAAATTCGTGTTGACCGAAGATGCTTTGCTGTGCCCACTAGAAATAGTTGTCCATAATGCTTTGTAACACCAAATAGAAATAGCTGTCCATGATGCTTTGTAGCACCAACTAGGAATATTGTTCATGATGCTTTGTAGCACCAACTAGAAATAGCTGTCCATGATGCTTTGTAGCACCAACTAGAAATAGTTGTCCGTGATAATTTGTAGCACCAACTAGAAATAGCTGTCCATGATGCTTTGTAACACCAACTAGGAATATTGTTCATGATGCTTTGTAACACCAACTAGAAATAGCTGTCCATGATGCTTTGTAGCACCAACTATAAATAGCTTTCCATGATGCTTTGTAGCACCAACTAGAAATACATAGTTGTCCGTGATAATTTGTAGCACCAACTAGAAATAGTTGTCCGTGATAATTTGTAGCACCAACTAGAAATAGTTGTCCATGATGCTTTGTAACACCAACTAGAAATAGCTGTCCATGATGCTTTGTAGCACCAACTAGAAATAGTTGTCCGTGATAATTTGTAGCACCAACAAGAAATAGCTGTCCATGATGCTTTGTAGAACCAACTAGAAATAGCTGTCCGTGATAATTTGTAGCACCAACTAGAAATAGCTGTCCATGATGCTTTGTAGCACCAACTAGAAATAGTTGTCCGTGATAATTTGTAGCACCAACTAGAAATAGCTGTCCATGATGCTTTGTAACACCAACTAGGAATATTGTTCATGATGCTTTGTAACACCAACTAGAAATAGTTATCCAAGATGCTTCATAACACCAACTAGAAATGGTTGTCCATGATGCTTTGTAACACCAACTATAAATATGTGTCCATGATGGTTCGTAACACCAATTAGAAATGGTTGTCCATGATGCTTTGTAACACCAAGTGGAAATAGCTGTCCATGATGCTTTGTAACACCAATTAGAAATAGTTGTCCTTGATACTTTGTAACACCACGTAGAAATAGTTGTCCGTGATATTTTGTAACACCAACTATAAATTTATGTCCATGATGCTTTGTAACACCAATTAGAAATAGTTGTCCTTGATACTTTGTATCACCACGTAGAAATAGTTGTCCGTGATATTTTGTAACACCAACTAGAAATAGTTGTCCATGATGGCTTGTAACACCAAGTAGAAATAGCTGTCCATGATGCTTTGTAACACCAACTAGAAATAGTTTTCCATGATACTTTATAGCACCAACTATAAATATATGTCCATGATGCTTTGTAACACCAACTAGAAATAGTAGTCCATGATGCTTTGTAGCACCAACTAGAAATAGCTGTCTGTACTAAATGTACCTATTTATTAAAGCAATATCTATTTTGTTTTTTAAAAAGCTACAAATATATTTACTTTAAATCGCATTTTCTTACACCGTAACTTAAGATCATTCGACTATAAAAATTGTATTGCACACTTTTAACATGTATATAATTAATTAAAAGCTATCAATAGTGATTCAATGATTTCAAATCATTACAGTTCATATCTGGGGTTGATATTTTATGTTTATTGCATACCATTGTCAAGGTAAAGTACGATAATTAATGTATGGGGCTGAAATTTAGTATAACTAGACATTAATATGAGGTGTATAGGCCTATCAGGTGTATAGGCCTACAATGAAATATTTATATTATTAATAATACCAATCCTATCAATATTATATATATATATATGTACTATTTTATTAATATCAGCGAAATGGAAATTGAAAACATTATTATTAATTATATTAACATTATTAATATTATAACATTAATAAATATTACCAGTATATATTAATATATATAAATTAGTATTCATACTATTAATATTATAATATATTATTAATATTAATGTTATAATGTATTATTAATATTAATGTTATAATTTATTATTAATATTAATATTTCATTGAAATATATTTTAATATTGCTACTATTAATATTAATGAAACAATAAAATTAATCAATAAAACTAAGAAATTTTTTCTTTTTGTTTGAAGCAAAGCGTTGGCTGGGTACTTCTGCTAGTAATTAATAATAAACACATGATTATTGTTGACATAAGTATGAACAAATATTTCATACAATGACTTGCAGGTGGCTCTACCATCCGAAAAGTTCATCCTTACTTTACATAAGTATGAGTAAGCTGACCACAGACAGTGTGGACACTGTCACATTTCTTGTATAAAGTTCTTTGATAAAAGAAATATATTTTAATTTAGATCAGCTTTTTTCAAACTGTGCTCTGTGGAGCCATTGAGCTCTATCACATATCTCAGGCTCCGTGAGGCAGTTTTAGAATACTTTTTATTTGTTTTTCACACTGTGAAATAGTATCAGATATTAGGATTGTAAAATTTTTTTTTCAAATCTAAATAATGGACATTTGCCGATAGTGCACCCAGTACATTTAATGTTTCCGTTTATTTTTTATTTATAATATTTAACTGACTTTTGTGGATGTTCTTAAGATTAGTATAAGCATTTTGTTTTTATGAAAGCTACAGCATGTATTTTTTCTGATGCAAGAGCTCATTCCATCATATAAGTTTAGGAACTCCTGACTCTAAACGATCCACCTAAAGATATTTTTATATAAAATTATATATTTTACAAATCTTTTACAAAACAATACTTTATATAATATTTGCTATGGCCTTATAAAATAAAATGGTGAATTCTGAAAGTACAACCTATGCATACAAAGCAGTTAAAAATGTAATGCCCAATGTGAAGACATTGCTTCACACTTAGGCGATATATCATTTGTGTTTTTTTTTCCTTTTAATTATTAGAGAAGTTTTGATGAGAGCATTTTTTAAAGTTTTATGGTCCATTAGTTAATATTTTTGACATGATAGGCATCCATTTAAAAAAAACACATGTATATTAATAACTTTAAAAATAATGTGATGTAATGCACTAGCACACATTTTAGTAAAGGTCGTGTAGACTCTTTTATCTTATATTTTATCAAATAAATATTTTTCTTTTATAAAAATAATATGAGAAATTAATACCACTCATGAGGACACGAAGTAAGGTTGGCCTTTAAATAATAAAACGTTTCTAGCTTTTAAACAAGATTCTTGTTGGACTATGAATACCTGTATAATCAATCATGTATATTGTACCTTAAAGATAATGTTCTACTTTTAGTGATTAAATGACTAAACAAAGCTTAATAGACAAATTTTTTATTTTATGACCTTAATTGTCATAATGTGTGATTATATTTTTAATGTAAATGGTTGTATTCTTTTGTATAGAAAATAATAATAAACTGAACTAGTCTTACTGGACAAATATTATTCCCAGAAGTTACAAATATTCAAAACATAAACTTAATAGTAATAGAATTCAATTTTTGGTAAAGTTGACAATTTGTGTTAATTTAATATGTAAAAAAACATAGATGTATGATATAATATAGGCATTATAATTTGAATCATAAATGAAAAAAAAAATTGGTAATAATAATTACAAGTTAAAATATCTTATGATGACAAATATGATACAATCATAGAAGTTTTAACAAACATCTAAAAAGTTTGAAACATATTAAAAATTGTGGACTTTTGAGTCAAATTGCATTAAAACAGTGTTATGATAAGATGATATAAACATGCATATATTATTTGTCTTCCGTTATATTTGGAAATTAAACAGCGTTATTTGTAAGTGAAAATATAAAGTATGAAAAAAGATACGTAAAAAAATTGAATTCCTTCCTTATCCTTCCTGTTCCAAGGAATTACAGATAAGGAAGGAATTCAATTTTTTTACGTATCATTTTCATCCTTTATATTTTAACTTACAAATAACTCTGTTTAATTTCCAAATATAACGGAAGACAAGTAATATATGCATGTTTATATCATCTTATCATAACACTGTTTTAATGCAATTTGACTCGAAAGTCCACAATTTTTAATATGTTTCAAACTTTTTAGATGTTTGTTAAAACTTCTATGATTGTATCATATTTGTCATCATAAGATATTTTAACTTGTAATTATTACTACAATTTTTTTTCATTTATGACTCAAATTATAATGCCTATATTATTATTATTATTATTATATTATAATACATCAATTTTTTTTACATGTTAAATTAACACAAATTGTAACTTTACCAAAAATTTAATTCTATTTCTATTAATCTTAATCTCGTAATTGTTCCTTATTAACTTTTAAAATGTATTTTCAAAAATAAACATAAAGGTTGATTCAAATAAACTTGTAGTTTAGTAACCCCCGCAGATAACTCCATTTTATGGATACATATATTAAGGTAGGGATGTTGGAAATGCCAGTTTAGGGCAAAGTTTTTGCTGTTTTTATATCAAAAACATTTTGGCAAAAATAAATACAATGTTTCTCCAGTAGAAGCCTATTATTTAATTTTCTATAAGTAGTAATGTCAACAGTTGTAGAATATCTGTCATGATCATAGTGGCATTAGATGAGATGTCATTAAATTCCAGGACACCCTTGACAGATATTCAACCAATGTTGACATTACTGTGTGAATAATATTAAACTCTATGTTTCTAATGGAGAATTATTTGATCTCGTTTGACCAAATTTTTTATCTACTTCTGAGTATAATATAAGTGCAAACCAAAACAATAAGGTTCCCTTGTATTTAAAGTTACAGTAAAAAAAAATGAAACAAAAAAAAACTTTCGAAAAATAACGTATTGTTTTTTTAAACGCTGCTGTACCTGCGAAACATTCCTATGAACTTAGCCCGCCCCTGACCTCTGTTTAGGCTCCTGTAAAGGTGGCTGCACTGTTCTTGCGTATCTTCTCTTGGTAGCCGGACTCTTTGTCTCCCGCGGTTTTATGCTTAGCTCATCAGCACAGTGTGCTTCTTCAACCCCACACAACCGGTTAGTCTTGTAACATTAGTCACAGTAGCACACTGGCTAGGTATTACACCATATATTCCTGTCAGAACCAGACTATCACTTGTTAGTCTTGTAACATAGAGACTATCTCACCTCTTAGTCCTATAACATAGAGACTATCACATGTTAGTCTTGTAACATAGATACTATCTCACCTCTTAGTCCTGTAACATAGAGACTATCACTTGTTAGTCTTGTAACATAAGATACTATCTCACCTCTTAGTCCTGTAACATAGAGACTATCATTTGTTAGTCTTGTAACATAGAGAATATCTCAATTCTTAGTCTTGTAACATAGACTATCTAACCTCTTAGTCCTGTAACATAACGACTATCACTTGTTAGTCTTGTAGCATAGAGACTATCACTTGTTAGTCTTGTAACATAGAGACTATAATTTGTTAGTCTTGTAACACAGACTATCACTTGTTAGTCTTGTAACATAGAGACTATCTCACCTCTTAGTCCTGTAACATAGAGACTATCTCACCTCTGAGTCCTGTAACATAGAAACTATCACTTGTTAGTCCTGTGACATAGACTATCTCTTGTTAGTCATGTAATAAAACAGTCACAGTAGCACCCTGGACATGTTTTAAATTATGAGTAAAGAAAGACCCTGAGAACGGGTTAGTTCCTGGATAGCTCAGTGGAAGAATATTGGTGCGTTACGTCAAAGGCTCTCATCTATATTTAATTGAATTTAATTGAAAGCTTTAATTAAAGGCTAGAATATTAACAAAGTGTTATTTAACCACCCTTCCATCATCAACCTGGATAGTAAATAGTTCAACATGACCCACTTCGGTTGTCAAATGGTTTAAGGCGTCACTCTCGCATTAGACTGGGTTGAATTTGACGGGTAGATCAGGGTTTGAATTCCGGTTGGTTGAATTGATGGAGGTTTTTCCCTAAAGGTTTTTCCACTCTTCCTCCAAGCAAATGGGGGTACACCTTCACTAAATCAAACCTTCCTCGTCTCTCACGCATCACATAGAACGTGTGCGCATAATTCGAACGAGTGTTGTGAAGTGGTAACAAACAAATTGAAGCTTGTCGGGTTTGAAGCTCCACTCCACCTAACTCGAGTACGGCACACTAAACCAACTGCCAACACGGTGCTTAAAGGTAAGCTAAAAATGTGCCTAAACATTTATTTATTGGGGATATATATTTTTAAGTAAATAAAAATTCCAGAGAAAATAAAGCACCTCCTAATATACGGCGGCATAGTGCCAATAAAACTCGACATGTTTCTTATCTGTGTGGGCTGACATCATATTTACCTGTTGGAAGGCTCATTCTCCAAGCGCCTGCACCGTGAAACAGAGCTGTCACTAAGTCTACGAAGCCCTCGTCTTCTTAAGACCACGTTTATTCGATGATGATGATGATGATGATGATAATGATGGGTTTGTGCAGTACACGCCGTTTGTAATGATTGATTCTTTACATTGTGAACTATCTTAGATATAGGCTCTAGATTTTGATAAACTAAAATTATATATATATATATATAAATTGCCTCTAATATGATATGAAAATTCTAAAAAATGACTTTAAGTTTTCAGAAAGTGTTCTGAAAATATTAACAAAAACTCGTAATAACTGCACACAACTAAATCAAGCACGCACTTTAGAGATATAAAATGCAATGACAAGCTTTTAACAACTGAACTCTTTCATTCTGCCTAATATAACATTGATCAACAAATATCTAATTCAGAAATAATAGCTACCCCCTCCCAACGCAATCGTTTCCAGCTTAGTTGCAACGTCGGACTTCCGTGCTGAGGGTCCGGGGTTCAATCCTCGGTCCCGGCACAGATTTATCTGATTGCCAAACCCTTTCTTCACCTCTGACAAGACGTGTATTAATCACAACTTGTGAATGTGAAGAATGTCAGGCCTCCACCGTGGTTCGGATCCCACGTTAAACTTTAGGTCCTCCATTTCATCTCACAATCACCCTACCATTGCACATTAGCGTAAGTGCGTATAACCCGAACGGGTAGTAAGACGCGGTGCTAATAATAATAATAATAATAATAATAATAATAATAATAATAATAATAATAATAATAATAATAGTAATAATAATAATAATAATAGTTGTATTGTCTCACCAGGCATGTGTATTTTACAACCTTGCAAACAAAGAGGATACAAAAGCTCATTGCCTACAATAACTTCTTATTCCGACAATAGTGTGTTACCTGCTTCGGTAACCGCGTGGCCTAAGGTACTACTCTAGCAGTAGACTAGACCGCTAATGACGAAGAGATTGAGGTTCGAATTTCAGTCGGGTGTACTGAGGGAGTTTTTTTTTCCAAAATCGGTTTCCACACTGCCTCCACGCCAATGTGGGTACATTTCCTCAAAATGTAACCTTCCTCATCCCTAAAACTATTAGCGTGATTAGTACATAAGCGTATAAGCCAGACGAGCAGTAATAGCGAAGAAAATAAAAACTGCTTGTTGAAACAAATGTATGTTTGATCATTTATGCATTTATAGAATATCTATAGTACTTAAAATTTTGCTCATTCAACATGTATGCCTTAAAATTACTCAAAAATGTCTAAGAATGTCTAAAAAGGACTAAAAAAAAATCTATGAATACACATTTCTACAACAAGGGGGATCATAAACCGAGTGTATGTACTTTTAGCATTGTATGTGAAGAGCAAATAAAAAATATAAAAACCATGACATACCAAAATCCATGCCCTGAATATAAGATACACCATAGGGGAACAAAATCAAGGTAAGCTTGCTAAATTTTAGGATAAATAAAGGGTAGACCCACAGGTTCCTCGAATGACAAATAATGAATCCAAGAGCAGTATTCTTGCAGTTTTTCTATCAAAACTTTTTTTGGTCAAAATAAATCAAATAATTATCTAATAGAAATATAGAGTTTAATTTTCTTCACATGGTGATGGCAAAATTTAATGTTATTCCATATTTGTCATGACCATAGAATAGAATTGTTGATGTTACCATGTGAAAAAAATAAAATTATACTCAATGTTAACGTTTAAGAAATATTTGGTTTCTTTTGACGAAAAATAAGTTTTGATACAAAAACTACAAAAACACTTATATTTTCTTGTCACCCTACACCCCCACCTTAATGATTCAACGTGGCATGACTCGAAGTATTTTTCTCTTAAATTGAACGTGTAATCTTGAAGATAAGATTTATCTTACTTATCTAAAACTTTTATTTCCATCAAAACTTGTAATTATGTAGCGTCAGCCTTATTTAACGTGTGACGTAAGCTCATGATCACCTTATTTCCTTAACATGACTGATAATCTCGTGGGCGTGACTGACATAATGTAATGTCGTGTTGTTTGAAGTTAAATGAGAACAGTTGGTGGATACTCTGACCTTGATTTACATTTATTCACTAGTTTATATTTATATTTCATTGATTGCGTGCAGGCTTATACCTAATTTTTTTAAGTCAGCCATTAATTTGAGGCCATATTCTAATTTGAGATTAGCTCCCAAGATGAAGCCAAAAGTTAAAAGACTAGCTACTAAGTTAAGTCCATTTGCTGAGCTAAGGTCAGCTCATAAGTTTTAAGCCATCTGATAAACAGCTAACTACTAAGTTGATGATATCTTAAAAGATTAAGCCAGCTACTACGCTGAGGCAGATTGAATGGTTGATACGAGTTCCTAATAGGCTAATAACATCTGCCAAGCTGACGCTAGTTTCCGTTTTGATATCAGAAACTAAGTTGAGGCTATTGGCTAGGAAAACTACTGAGCTGGTTTCAGCTGTTAAGTCAAGGCCATCTTATAAAATTGAGACCTGATGATAATTAGAGTTCAGCTACTAGGTTGAGGCCATATTATAAAATTACTTCTGCTAAGATGAGGCAAGCTACTAAGCCAATTCCCTTGGCTGAAGTATGTCTACTTAATTGAGACGCTTCTATAGAGCTAGCTATTAGGATGAGGATAGCTGTCAAGCCAACTCTCTCTGCTTTTTAAATTAATTTATATAGTTTGTGTGTTGAAATAATATCCAGGATTAAAAGTTCATATTGTTAATATAATATTAGGTGAATATTTGAAATCCAAAAACCAATTAATTGGAGCCGTTTCGAAGGAAGCGTTTTGGGGATTAAAACCCCCCAAATCTTTTAGTATCTTAATGGAGTTTAAAGAAATTAATAGTATCCACTGCCCCAAATATATTTTTAAAACACTTTGAAATGACCTCAAGAGGGATTCAATGTTAAAAATAAATTCGCTATTTCTTTTTTCCCCCCTTTCTTTATGTGCACCACAGCTAATAAAATTATCTACTAGGGCTATCCGAATATTTACATTTATGGGTCTGATCTGAATAATGTAGAATTTAGAGTGAATATACAAGTATTTGTATCAATTAGTACACCTAGCCAGGATTCGAACCCTGATCTCCCCGTAACTGAAAATCCATCCAGTCTATTGCAAAAGTTTCGCTCTAGACCATATCATCCCTGAGGCAGATTTTCATATCTCATTGGTGGACCTTACCATTAACAAAATAGGGTAGAACTTATCCCCAAAAGTAAAATTTGTGTATAGATTCAGCAATTAATCGCGGCTATAAAGGTTTTTTTTTGGGGGGGGGACACTAGATGATTCATAAAATAAACCTGTTCTGCAAGGTCGTAGAAAATGGGGGAAATGGTTGCCAGGGGGTGAATGCATAAAAATGGTGTTTTTGGCTAAGGTAAAATTTTCTAACGGACCCCCTTGGAATAATTAACTTTTTACGCCCTTGGTCTTCTCTACAGAAGCTGCCTAAGTTATGTTATAATTCGTGAACTAAGTAACTTCACGTAAGTCCTTTGAGCGTACAGGTATAGAAGTAATATAGTAGGAAGTAACAGACACAAACATTTCTATAGGGTCTAAAATTATTTAACTAGGATTTTACAAAGTTTAATTTATTGTTAATTATTATTTTATTTATTAATTACGAGTAAGCCTAATTAGGTAGAATTGTATTTATAATAGGTTATTGAAAATTGATTCGTATTTTTTAGTAATAACAATTAAAGTTTTATTTTTGCTTATTAGATTTAGTTAATAGGTATTTTATATATTAATTTTTGTGCAATATAATTTTTTTTAAATTAATTAATTTTTATTTCTTGCAGCTTTTGATTTTATATATCAAAGGTACTTGGATTTAGTAATTAATTTGGTATTGGTTAAGATTGTGCGGTTTTTAAAATAAATGATATTTAATCATATTAGATTGAGCTAATTGTTTGGTAAAAAAAATATATATATTTTAGGGTTAATATTGAAATATATATATAAATTTTTTAGCTAATTTTTTAATCTTTTGAGATCTTATATTAAGCTATTTAACTATATAATTAGTATTATCTTTTAGGTGTCTACTACTGTAGACCACGTGACTTGCAGAATGATTATTTAAACATGGTTTTAGTAACATTGATAACTGCCAAAAATGTTCTCTCCTGTCTGAATCAGACTGTAGTAACAAGTTATCACGATGGATGTGAAAGGTGAAACGGAGAAATGACCTGCCAACGTTCTTAAACTGACAGACAGAATTAGGGCGTGTGCTTTTGTGGGAACACATATATACTCAACTGTCTATGCTCTCATATTAATTATCTTTATCTAGTAAGGCACGGCAGTGTCACGGGGGCGTCAGCGCACTCGATTATAATAATATCACTATTATTATTATTATTATTATTATTATTACTACCACTTTAGATGGGGTAGGGATAAGGAAGGAGACATTTTATTGGTAATATACCCGCATTTACCTGGAAGGAAGGTGGAAAACAATTTAGGAAAAAAAAACTATCCTCAGTAGACCTGACTGGGATTCAAACCATGGTCGCCTCGTCAACAGCTGGCCAATCTAACACGAGAGTGACGCCTTAGACAATTCAGCCACTGAAACGGGTCACTCGACTCTTGAATAAAGGGAACATCTCACCTACGGTTTTCAAGAACAGTATCCTTTAATATGACTTATGTTCTGAACTGATTTACTTCCTGATTTGTTGAATAAAATAATACGATTTGAATGAAGATATACTCTTCGCATGAATACCATTTAATTTCAAGGACCACCGTTTAAAAATAATCAAGGTTCTGTCAAAATAGTTACATCGATTACATTATAATATTATTATTATTACATTTATGGTTTCAGTGCATAGGTTAGCTCACTATTTTACAGTGAAGTATCCTATTAATTTCAATGTATATAGCTATATCTACAGTTAATTCATTAAAACTGTCCAATAGTGCGTTGGGGGGTGGAGTTCGTACTCTTTACACGATACAGTTTGTTTTCTTCATTTTATCATCGCATCAATTTACCCGTCAAGGCCCCACCAATTTTAATTCCTTTAGCGGGATAAGGAAGTGGAAAGTAGGATTTTAAGGAAATATATCCTTATTTGCTTGAAGGGAAACCATTTTAGGAAATCAAACTCAGTGCACTCGGCTGGGATTCAATCCGGATCTACCCGTCACCAGGGTATTCCTTCAATTGTTTCAAAAGTGTGCTAAGGGGCCTATTAGCAATAAACTTACATGCTTCAGTGACCAAATGGTCTATGACAGCGGTGGGCAAACATTTCTCCCCAAGGGCCACATGGACATCTGTAAGGTCTCTAGCGGGCAACATGTGACAACAATCTAAATTTACTAAATAATGAATTTTATTTTCCCACAAAAATATATTTATTAGGCATATAACTACCGTAATTACCGTAAACAAAAACTTGTACAGTACGCATGCAACATTATAAACGAGCTTGTTCATTAGTTCAAATGTTCAAAAAACACGCATTGATTATGTATTTAATTTGTCATTTTGTTAATAAAAATAACAACATTTTAAACGTATGTGCGGGCCGAACAAAATAACGTCACGGGCCCTAGTATGCCCACGGTTGGTCTAAGACGTCACTCTTGTGTTAGACTGGCCTGCTGATGACAGGAAGATTCAGGGTTCGAACCCCTCTTCTTCTATTGGTCGGGTCCTAAATGTTTTTCCACTCTTCTTTCACGCAAATGTGAGTTTATCACCTCTAAAATACTTCCGTACTCACCCCCACCTACAATTAAAGCAATTTATCATATAAGCGTATTAACTTAACAGGTAGTAAGAAACGGTTATAAAAACCAATAATCTCCTAATGCAATCTTTAAAGAACTATAAAAATATAGGTTACTGATTTAGTTTTGTATTCAAACTGTAAATAAATTTTGTTTACATTTATACAAATTGTGTTTTCATGTTCTCCTTGTTGGTTTTGGGGGAAGATTTCCAATTCCTAGCTCTCTTAGAAGTGATGGATCCAATATTACCGAGAAAGGAAGGAAGAAAGAAGTGAAGGTATTTTATCTAAAGAGAGATTCAACATGAAATTTATTTTTATTTATAGCCCTTTACGCAAACCAACCACTCGCGCCTATGATTTATCTTGGGAAGTGCTTCAGGTATTTTTCCTACCGTTTTACAGAGAGCGAACAAGAAAGAAAAAAAAAGAAAGCTCTCCACACGACTGGTCAATTTTTCTTGTCGGTTCTTGGTGGGACTTCCTAACAATGCCTTGTTGATGAGCCCTAATGAAACACAGCGGTTCTTCCCCTCCGTCGTCCCTACATTGCTACTGATGGACCAGGGTTGTCCAAACTCGTATCTGTACACGGGACACAAGTACGGAAGGGCATTAGAGTATTATTTTTGAATTAGCACGGCTGACCAATTTTTTTTCTCACTATAAAATCTGGATACCAGTACCAGTGTGTATGCGGAAAAAGGTGTCAGTCTCATTTCGTCTGGTTTACAGGTGACGAGGATTTCGGGCGTCGAATACTGCCTGCGTGTATTGATGTGATTTTTATATAAATATTTTCCCACCCTACTTCTACACAAACACGGGTACATTTCCTCCAAATTGTACCTTCCTCATCCCTACTCCATTGGTGTGAATATGCGGATGGCCCAGACTCAAAGTTAGACGCTGTGGAAATAAAAAACCTATTGAAGAATAGAGTTTAAATTTTGAATGTAGCTGTGATTTATCATTTGAAATTTAAAGTAATCTGTCATGGATAATTAATAATGTAATAATTACTATGTTAATTACTACACAATTTTTGTAACAATTTTATCGTGTACAGTGCATGTAGGTCTATATAAAAATATCTTGAAAGTTTATTATTCAATTCTCTTTAATGTAAGAACATTTTAACATGGCATGTTAGATTATAACCTTATTTATTTAAATCACAATTATCCACTTCGGTAGCCACATGGTCTAACGCGTCACACTCACAGTGGACTAGACTGCTGATGAGGAAGATATCGAGGTTCGAATCCCTGTTGGTTGTGCTGAGGGTGGTATTTCTAAAATGGTTTTCCACTTTCCCTATACACAAATGTGGGTACACTTCCTCTAAATATAGCCTTTTAGTCCTTAGCATCACTAGCATAATTAGTATATTAGCGTATAGCCCAAACGGGTAGTAAGAAATTGTATTAATTTTTTTTTACATATATTCATGATTTTAAATGGATTCTGAGTAGTATTAAATCCAAGTTCTTCTTTTAGTGTCAAAAAAGCTTCCCAGTGAAATAATGTAATTCACTCTTGATGCGAAAAGTTACGTATCGCAGGGGAAGGGGTAGGATAAATGTATACTTGATGTAAGAGGGGGTGAGGGGAGGTCAAAAAAGGTAAGAAAAAAGGGTCACGTGGCTTATGGATGACCCCTAACGATGTATAATATTTCATTTATGCTCTTTGGTGTAGTGTTTCTGCAAAAAAGTATATCATTTCGTTTCACATATCTTACGAGTTTTGAGTAAATCACGTATCTCCATTTTTAATCAATGAGCGAGAAAGTCTATGCGGGGCTTCGTAACATCTATTTTGAAACAAATGTGTAAAACGCAGGTCAGTACGCTGGTTTTATTGTAATGTGGCTTTGTAGTAAAAAAAAAATTAAGATGGTCCAATTTTCATAGAAAGTACAAACATATTTTTTTACAGACAAAATGTATAGCATTTTACTAGCTAGTGTATTTTATAGGTATTGCAAACAAAAAAGTGACATTTAAAGATCACATGACTCGACGTATGAATAAGTTTAAGTAGTTCTATTAACTTTTCTAGCTGTCAAATAAAGCCTTTCCTATGAACATTGAACTGAAATTATGAGCACCTTCAGTCCTATTTATATTAATAAAATGAAGAGTTTGTATGTCCGTCATGAACGTCTGACGCACGCAGAGGTGTAAAATTTAAAAATTAGTAGCCCATGTGCACGGACATATGCTCCTGAAAGCCAGAATTTTAAAATTTTGTTTAGATTTACCTTTTACTCTTATTACCCTTTCAACCCACTTTCCCCTTTATGCCTCTCTGGCAATTTTTTTATACCTTTTTACCCTTTTTAAATTTTCCCTTTTTACCCGTATTATTATTCTTATACCCTTTTTACCTTTATACTATTTTAACCTTTACACCTTCTTTATTTTTAGATCGACTTTTGACCGTTTCACCTTTTTTTTGCACTTTTTACCAAATTTTGCAATTTTCACCTTGTTTTGTCCTTTTTGACAAATTTGTAGTTTTTATCCATTTGTCCTTTTTATATTATTTCCCTTTTAGCTCTAGTTACCCTTTAAATCCGTTGAATCATTTTTACACTTTTTAGCCATTTTAATAAAACTTTTCACTCTTTTTTTTAAATGATCTGATTTACTTTTTACCATTTTTGTACTTTTTGAATTTTTCACACATTTTTACATCTTTGTTAACAATTTTACTCTAAAATATTTCTCCCAGGCTCAATTGGGTAATATATTTAAAAAGTGCAAAAAGGATAAAAAGTCAATATAATCTAAGTACATTTTAAAAGCGTAAAAAGGACAAGTAAAAATAGTATAGAGTGTAAAGAGGATTAAAAGGTCAAAAAGAGCAATTTCAAAAGTCAAACGACCAAAAGGGTAAAAATAGTAAATAGGTCAAGATACAAGATCTATTCTCATGTATCCATTCACCAAACCATATTATCTTCTAGGCCATATATTGATTGGTTGTCACTTTTAGAAGTAAAAACAACTTTCACAACAAAGGAGTGGTTTTTAAAAACGTTTATCTTTAAACAGTTTTTAGACCTTCTGTTAGCTGTCAGTTTCTTACGACTCCTATGGATTCTAGCTAAGATATTTCAACCATATGTTACGCTTAGGTTAAATATTGATAAAATCTTAAAACTACACGAATTTTATGTTTACTGGAATGAAAACAAAACTATTTTCTATGATCTTATAAAAATACAGACTTGTGAATATAATTTAAAAGTTCAAATTTTCCACGCTGAAAAGTTCCAAGATTCCACATAAATTTGTTTATCATTATGGGATCACAACACAAACTGTATTGAAATTTGTACTTTCCTCCTCCACTATTTGTTCACCTACTGCCAGACACCCACAAAAAACAGTAGCGAGGGGCCCAATGGTATAAGGGGGCTCGCAAAAAGGAACTTTAAATTACTATAAATTTGGTGGAAATAATTGTAATCACATAACTTACGACCTGATTATTGACAATTAAAATAGTTGAATATGTTTATCATAAAGTGTTGTAAATTATAACTAATCCATAGCATTATTTATTTCTGTTTTAAATAACGCAGAGAGTGTTTCTATCTTCATGAAGTCAAGCTGACGGTCTGATGACGTTCCCAACACCAAAGACCGAGGCTGAAATTGTCATTATAAGGTGTGATTACTAAATAAGTTATTATTTGGGACTATTAATTATTTATTATAACATTTATTAAGGGGTTAGATGAATTGTAAAAGGGGGTCCCGAAAATAAATCTTGTGGGGGGGGGTGGCGAGCCTACACCACCGGCCCACACCCACACACCCACCCCTCAGTTCCAAGGAACGATATGAGCCCATTTGGTTTCTGGAATTTATGAATTTCTGTTAAACTATTTTAGAAACTTAACCACTTGTCGCTAATTATTTGCACGTATCAGAAACGCGTTGTTATACATACTGAGTTCACCAAAATAAGAGGTGTACGTTTTGAATGGAAGTTACTTTATTACATTTCATCCTAATTCTAATATACCAATAAGTACAATATTCTCGCTGTTGTTTACAATATATCCATGCCAAGTTTTGCCGAAATGAACATGCTCAGTTCAGGCTCAGATTCGCACGAACTCGTAACTGGAATCACGGAATTGATTCCACCCAAGTATTCCCGTTTCTGAGTTTAGATAAGCCAGAGATCTACAGTCCGAGGAAGGGCCTTCCTTATCTGCTAGCTAGAAAAGTTACTAGATCTACTTTCACGTATTCATACGTCAAAACATATAATATGCATGACAGTTTTGATACACATAATCAATATAATTAACATTAATTATTATTATTATTTAACACCACGTCTTAATACCTGTTAAAGGTTTAAGCATATTAAAGTTAATAATAAATCAATATAATCAATCAACGGCGTGGTTACTATTGGGAAACAGCGTTGTAATTTTCTCGTTTTTGTTTGGTCAAACTCCCCTCAAATTGAGGTCTAAGACAAGTTTTACAACTCTGGTTAGTCTAGGTTGCCAGTAGTTCCTTCATACCCCAGCACACCACCTCCCAGCATACCTGAAAGCGAGGAGATTTGGCAACAGTTAACCGAGTAAGAGTGAAGAAACTTTTCTCCATGAGACCTGCAGTTTCCTCAGAAATGATATTGGGTGTAGTCCCTCAGCAATCATATTGGGTGTAGTTACTATCAGATACCTACGATGTTTAAATTCCTCATCACTCAGAGGTCACTGACACATTATTGGTTAGTTCCCAAAAGCTGAATGCAAAACGTTATTTAATTTGTTTATATGATTGGCCTGTCATATTTGTTTAGGATTATGTATTTCTTCCAGAAGGAGTCAGAGTAGATACAGTCTGAGTCTTCAGACCTGTCCAACCAAGCAGTGAAATATATTATACCTTTCACGACCACAACTATTAATTATTGTGTGTGTATTTTAAAAATATACACATTTAAACATATCTTGTGCATAAATCTATACAAAATGGTGAACGGCTTTATTTGATCATGACATATATTCACTGCAAGAATCAAAACAGTTTCATTAATCCTACTAATCAAGGCCGTAGTCAGGAGGAGTTTGGTGGTTCAACTCCCCCCCCCTTCCGAAATTTTATGAACAATATATATGGCTTTATTTATGGTTCAAACAATATAACAATTAAGACAAGTAAAAATTAGGAGGCTGTGTTACCATAAAAAAACACTTCAGAGAGCTTCTAGAGGTGTTTAATATTTATAATTTTTTCTAGCCTTCGGCATTTATGGTATTATGTTGCCGTAAAAAACACTTCAGATAGCTTCTAGAACTGTTTATCATTTTGAATTTTCTACAGCCTCAGGCAATTGGGGGATGTCCCCCCCCCTCCCCCAATTATTGGATGGCTACGGCCTTGCTGCTAATGGTGTATTCTTTTATCTGTTGACACAAATACAGATTGAGATGTTATAAGATTAGTATTTCTTTGTAATAAATATATTATTTTTTGATAATTCTGTCTACATTTTATAGGAGAAAATCCAAAAACAAAACCTAAATCGCATTGGGTCACCAAACATGTATCTGAATTAAAGTGGGTCATAAACCCAATGGAGTTTGGGAACGGCTGTCTAATGAATAAGTTAAAACGTAAGATTATATACAATGGCAGGGATTTGTGGGCAAGCAATAAATTGAAACAAGTAAAATAAACAATTATGTGCAGCTCTAAATAGGCCTAATATTTAAATAAATATATTTAAATAGACTCTTATTTGATCTATATTAGTAGCCCAAATTTAAAATTAAAACACAAGATTATCTTACAAAAATACATTAACGTATCGGAGGATGCAACATTTGATCCAAACAGGAAAATTTTTCCTTGCAACAGATATTCTCCACTTATTTAATAATGTTATTGATACCAATAATGGCAAGTCACATACACATAATATTTTAAATTGTTATTTACAGTTTCAATAATTGAAACATTAATGCTAGACTTCAACCAAATGAAGCTTGCATAGGTATTAGTTTGGTCAAGAAGTCTAACTACTGTAAAATATTAGTGTACCATGGACGCCTTAGTTCGAATATCATTTGGGTGCACTACAAATGGTTTTACCATTTCCTGTACATGAAAATGTGGATGCATTTTCTTCATAGTCCCTATCTTTACATAAAGACGTTAATAATCTTGATATTAAAAGTAATGATGGAAAAAGTTTTCTTTGAGAAATACTGGATACATTATCCATTTGTAGTAAATAAATAGTAGACTAACTCTGCACCAGTGTTAGCGTGATCTGAAACATCAAACTCACAATATAGGGGAATGGAGGGTAGTACAGGACAACAGATAATAGACTATGGGACATTGAAACGTTTTCATGTTTTCCCGATATACAGGGCTTCGTTATAGGGCCCCTAACTCGATCAGACTGTCAGTGTTGACAAAGTAATAATTAATACTAACATTAAGACTGACCGTACCCCCCTCGGTGGCGTAGTTGGCTAACACGCTAGTCGTGTTGAGCTCGACTTCCGAGGACGGGGAGATCGAGGTTCGAATCTCGGTCGGGTGAACTGGGGGTGGTTTTTCCTAAATGGTTTTCCACTCTCACTCCACGCAAATGCGGGTTCACGTCCTCTAAATTCAACCTTCCCAATTCCTAATCCATTAGCGTAATTAGTACTTAAGAGTATAACCCGAATGGGTAGTAAGACGCGGTGCTAAATAATAATAATGATAATAATAAAAGATTGACAGTGTGCGCGCTCGTCAGTATTTTCTTCAGTCTCAGTAGCAAACATAGACTGTACACACCTTTTTCTTATCATCCATGTTGTTGTACGGTGCAAGCAGGAGCCGAGACTGATAAAAATAATGACGCAAAGACTAAAAGTGTATGGTTTCGTTGTAAATACATTACAATTAAAAACTTAAAACAGCTGATTATCAACCTATTTTGATTTCTGATGGAAAATATATGTATTTTAGATCATTGTCACTATACATTTTTTCAAATTCTAATGCTATGTCGTGGCACAATACAATATAGTACATCGATACACATGCTTTCGTTAGCGAGATATTTCAAATCTCCTAACAAAAACCACAGAAACTGTCTGATTGCTCCTAGCTCTATAGCGCGTGCGCTTTCAAATACGCATACATACTGATTTGAGATGGTTGGCTTTGAGATTTTATTTTTTTCCCTCGTGCCGAAGATTTCAGACAGATTGGACAAAGTAAAAGAGGAGTTGAACTTTAGCAGAAAAGCTCGCACCGATGAGATGGAAATCTTGTGATTGACTTAGAGCTCGTCAGGAGACCAATTTTCTGTTCTGCCCTTGTTTTTCGGCGAACGTGTGACTCCACAGTAAGGTGTCACGCTCGCAATATAGGTCTAATGGACTGCCAATGATGGAGAGATTGGGTTCAAACCCCAGTCGGATATACTGAGGGTGGTTCTTCCTAAATGCTTTTCCACCCTCTCTCCACGCAATTGTTGGTATGCTTTCTATACATTCAACCTTCCTCATCCCTAACACACAAGCGTAATTTGTATATTTGTGTAAAACCCAGACGGGTAGTAAGACGTGTTGCTAAAAAACTTTTTTTAAAAAAGTAGACAAAGTAGCCGTAAACTTTTTTTAATGTGTAATATGTATTAAATAAACTTGTTTATTTTAATGTTTGATAGTTATCTTCCTGTATAATGTTTAGAATAAAAATAAAATGAGCTGTAAATTATTTTGGTTTTGAAAAATGCTTTGTTATTTTAATTTGTATTTATTTATTTACTTTCTGAACTGACTATTTGTATCAGCACACAAGAATTTCTATGAACGAGAGCGTAAGGTCCTAACAATATTGCCGGGAAAGGTATTTTCACATATTTTCCAGAGTTCTTTAACATGTCACAATCGACACGAGACTGACAGCTTTAGTTCCACTTCGAAGGAAGTTGTGCTACGGAATTTTATCGCTCAAGAGAAATCCGTCAACCTCAGATGGGTTTGAACCCACGAACATTGATTGGGTCATGAGGCGAACATTTTACTTCAAGACCACTGAGGTCGACAACTCTTTGTTGTTATAATAAAATATTTACTGTGTTAAGAATTTATTTCTATTTTTAGCAGACCATCTTACTACCCGTTCAATTTGTACGCTGTGCTTAGTAATAACTATTATATTATTATTATTATTATTATTATTATTATTATTTAGCACTGCGTCTTACTACCCGTTCGGGCTATACGCTTAAGTACTAACTACACTAATAGGTTGGAAATTGGGAAGGTTGAATTTAGAGGAAGTGAACCCGAATTTGCGTGGAGGGACAGTAGAAAACTATTTAGGAAGGACCCCTCCCAGTTCATCCGATCGAGATTCGAACATCAATCTCCCCGTCCTCGGCAGTCTAGCTTAACACGAAACTAGCGCGTTAGCTAGCTACGCCACCGAGGCGGGTTAGTAATAACTGTTTAATTACGCACCATTCCAACCCAACACTTCTAGTGTTGTAAAAATGTGTATTTAATTGACCTAAAGATGTGTTTAATATAGATTTTGAAAAAAAAAATTGGTTGTTTCTTAAATGGATGTACACGCAGAATAATGTTATTCCTGTTTACAGTTTATTTCTTATTTAAATGACCTCTAAAAAAACAGCCCTTAAGTGTCCCATACCGTTCTCCTACTGGAATACCATCAATGGGGAGGTCATTTTTGAATTAAGGCTGGAGTCATTGGTTTTCAAAATGGAACAGAGTCTTGTGTTATGCCCTCTCTCTTATTTACTAATATTTAAGTTTATCCTCTATTCATTTCCTCCAATCCCTTAGATCGAGTGGTTAAGTTTGGATGGAAATGGAAGAGAGTTAAGGTCAGTATTTTTTACCGTTCTTATAAGATAAACCTTTTTGGCCAAAATAAATGGTTGGTTTGGTAGCTACGTTTAGTCTTATTTGTTACATATAGTAATCTAAAAAATTCTTGAATATCTGTCATGAACATAGTGGCATTTGATGAGAAAACTTTTTCAACTAAAGGAAAAGGCAGTCTGACTCAGTGATGCTAATAACAAATAATAAATAACGGTTTAAATAACTCTTTGTAGTAAATTAAAATCAATGTATCTACTAGAGCAATATTTTATTTTTGGTAAAAATTCTTTTTAGTTATAAAAACTAAAAAAAATACTTTGCTTAAATTGCGCTTCCTTTCATTCAACCTTGATGACCAATAAGAGACACTGAAATATATCAGGACGTGATTTTAAGAAATTTACTTAGCACATTAGAATGAATATCTAAATATCTGTAATGTTCATTGACTACTTCGACTTTTGTTTGCAAATAGTGGTCAATTATGTCACTTTTAATAAGAATTGACAGTATCAAAACTATAAATATTTTCCGTTCTCATTTCAAGAGAAAGTAGTGTAATCGTTAACAAAATCGATATCGAGAATTTTTACGTTTTATGTGAACACGAACCCAAAAAAGTGAATTTCACAATTCTGCCTGTCCCCATATCTGTCTATCCTTAGCCACGGATCCGAAACGGTTGATATATTTTGTTCAAACTTGATATTTAAATTGTATAGGGCTATAGCTTGGGACACTTTTTTGATTTTGAACATAGCCATCAAATTAAGGTTAGTTTAATGAGAGTAATTTTTTGAGTTCCAAATTTATTAAAAATTGTTTTAATGATTTTTATTAAAAATGCATATCTAAGATTTGTGTCATGACTAATAGCATTGTATCACTAGTTGTTGGGCAAAAATTGGTTGAGAGGTAGTTTGCCGATGGGATTTTTTTTTTAAATTCCAAATATTTTGAAAATGTCTCTAACAATTTTATTTAAAATTTATATTTAAGGATTATGGCAAATAACACCGTATAGTAGTTTTTGAGGCAGGAACTAATTTTTGGGTAGTTTATAGATGACTGATTTTTCAAAAACTTGAAATATTTTACAAATGCCTTTAACTAATGGCTACGAATGGGTATCTTAGGAGTGCTTGACGTTAAAAATAACATTGTACATTTGTTTTTGGGGTAGAATCTAATCTATAAGTAATTTATTGATAACTGATTTTTTAACTTGAAATATTTTACTGACAGATCTAATGATTTGGTTCTAAATGTGAATATTGGGAGTGTTTGACATGACTAATAAAACTGTATACTTGTTCTTGGGGTGAAAACTAATTTATAGGTTGTTTACTGATGACTAAATTTTCAAAAACCGGAAGTATTTTTAAAATATTCCTAACTATTTGGTTCCAAATGGCTATCTTAAAAGTATTTAACATTACAAATAACCCTCCCTATATACTTGGTTTTGAGTAAAAATTCGATAAAGGATTGTTTGCTGATGAGTGATTTTTGAAAATTCAAATTTTTTGAAAATGGTTCTAATGATTTCGCTTAAAATATGTATGTGTTTGACATGAACATGACAAATAGATCTGGGTAATAATTTTTTGGGAGGGGCG
>CABFWO010000777.1:204791-249332 GCA_902155825.1 Timema genevievae
AGAGGGGGGGGGGGAATTTGGGTATAGGTAGTTTACTGATGACTTTTTTTTAATCGATATATTAAAAAGTTATTCTACCGATTTGGTTCAGAATAGATATCTGTTAAGTTGTTTGCACTATAAATAAATATTTAGATTTGTTTTCTAAAAAAAAATTCATAAAATAGTAGCTAACAAAAATCCTAATTTTTGTAAAAATTAATTTTTTTAAAAAGATTTGGTTCAAAATGGGTATCAGAGATTATTTAACATTATAAATAATAATTTATCTTTATTTATCTAGAATAAATTAATTTATGGGTAGTTTACCTACGACAAATGATAGAATTTTTTAATTTTTTTTTAAAATTTGCCTTAAAGATTGAATTCAATATGGGAATATGGGAATAGTTTTTCATGATAAATAAAATACTTTTTATTTTTATAGAGTTACCAAATCGAATTTGAATTTTGTTAAATGTATTTGAACAATTTGGGTTAAAGTTTATGTATAAAGAGTGTTTATTGTTATCAACAAGATGATGTGTTTATTTTTGTGACATAAACATAATCAAGGGTAGTTTACTTAAAACCTATATTTGAAAAATATCTTCGAAGCTATCATGCACAATATGATAAAGTTTGTGTGATTGTGTCAAATCATGTATTTATTTAGTAGCAGACGTCATAATTCTTATTCTGAACTTGCCAGAAAATATAATATTAACTGAACTTTTACTCGTTTCAGTGGTCGCATGGTCTAAGGCGTTAATATTGCAATATACTAGACTGCTGATGACGGGGAGATCGTGGTTTGATTCCGGTTGGGTAAACTGAGTGTGGTTTTTGCTAAATTGTTTCCCACTATCTCCCCGCAAATGCAGGTACCATTCCTCTAAATTAAAGGTTCTTCATTCCCAGTCCATAAGCTTAATTGGTACATAAGCGTATAACCTGAATGAGTAGTAAAACGCGGTTCTAAAAAATAAGTTGAAATATTACAATTTTATTCTTAATAATCCTATAACCAATAAAACTTTCCAGTCAAAAAAAAAATTCCCTCAACCAAAGACCATTGTTAAAAAAAAGAAGTTTGATCCGGCTATCATGGGATTCATATGGAGACCAAAGCAAAATGATGGAAATGAAATAATCAGGAAACTAGCAGTAATTTTTCTATACAAACACCTAAATTTGAGTTTATTTTTTACCATTTTCAGCTGAAATAAGTATTTTATATATCGACTTATAGTACTTAGATACAACTTTTTATTCAACTAAATTCAACAATTTTATTTACAACAAATCAGGGTCTCTATTTATAATGTCCAATGGGGCCACCTTGGTAAGCGAAAAATTACCGCGCTGACATTCAGCTCTGACGCAATATTTAATTCTACGCTGCAATATTTCCAAATATACTCTAAAATAAAGTAAAAATTTCTAACAAGGTTTTCCCCCCTAACAACCCTATAGTTAAAGTTTTATTAATAGAAAAAAAATTGTTCGAAAATTTATATTAACTTGTTTTCAACGAATTTCTTAAGCATATTATTTGTAGAGCTATGAGACAAGATTTGACGAAAAAAAGGCTCTAGATTTAGCCTCCCTCTAACAAATACAGTAATTTTTTATAGGTTCATAGCAGATAATTTTAACATACTTGAGAACTAGCAGAGATCTTTCCTTTTTAGCTTGAGTTAAGAAATGTCGTAGCTTTCTTTTTCATGTTTCTAATTGGCATTACAATGCATATTAGCTGTAAGTGAAGGGCGAAAGGGAGTACAAAATTTGACATAATGTAGAATAAGTTCCAGAAAACAACATGGACCATTATATTTTAAGTCGTGTGGTCCGAATTCGATACATACTTTCTCACTGACAGAGACGGAGAATAAAACAAATTTAAGTTTCATCTTGTTTTAAAATGGACAATGTATGGTACTTTTATTGGTGTCACTATCCTCTAGAATAAGGCCGTAGTAAGAGAGGAGTTTTGGGGGTTCAAACTCCCCCCTGAAATTTTATGAACTAGATATATATGGCTTTATTTATGATTCAAACAATATCAAAATTAAGGTACAAATAGAAATTAGGGGGTTGTGTTACCATAAAAAGCACTTAAGAGAGCGTCTAGAAGTGTTTAGTATTTATAATTTTTCCTATTCTTCGGCAGTTCGGGGGTTATGTTGCCATAAAAAAATTCAGATAGCCTCTAAAACTATTTATCGTTTAAAAAAAGAATTCTACCCTTCCACAATTGGAGGATGTGTCCACCAAACCCCCCCCTGAAATTATTGGCTGGCTACGGCCTTGCTCTAGAAGTGGTGTTTCTTGACCGTGGTTGTATGTTGCAGATGAGAGCCGAACCAAGGTCCCTCACAATATATATATTTTGGACAACACTGGTCTGAGAGGAATGTGACCCCTGGACCTGGATCAGAAGTGGTCCTCATGAGATGAGAAGAGACAAGGCAACTTGCACGAATCATGGGATGTGGTAGCCCGACCAATACAAGACGTCGTTTAGAAGCGACCAGCGCGCATGCGCGACATGGACAAGAATGGTAGACAACTGTGGTGGGATTAAGGCGGCCGCCTCGGTCAGCGAGAACGTATCAATCGTTGTCAAGCCACACGGCTTAAAATACAATGGTCGGTGTCGTTTTCTAAAACTACTTCTCTATAAGCTTTAACTCCCTTTCGTCCTTCACCTACAGCCACCCTTAGTCATGTCAATAAGATAATAATAATAATAATAATAATAATAATAATAATAATAATATTTAGTACCGCGTCTTACTACCCGTTCGGGTTATACGCTTAAGTAATAATTACGCTAATGGATTAGGAATGGTGAGGGTTGAATTTAGAGGACGTGAACCCGCATTTGCGTGGAGTGAGAGTGGAAAACCATTTAGGAAAAACCACCCCCAGTTCACCCGACCGAGATTCGAACCTCGATCTCCCCGTCCTCGGCGGTCGAGCTCAACACGACTAGCGCGTTAGCCAACTACGCCACCGAGGCGGGTATGTCAATAAGAAAGTGAGTGTATAACCCAAACGGTTAGTAAGACGTGGTGTTAAAAAAATAAGAAAGAGAGGAAAGAAAACTACGAAACTTTTCATCTCAATGTAAAGAGAAAAGCTCAATGCTAGTTCTCAAATATCTTAAAATTTGCTGTCATGAGCCTATTAAAAAAAATACTGTATTTGTTAGAGGAAGGCTGGATTTAGAGCCCTTTTTCAACAAACCTAGTCATATAGCTAGGCAAATATGCTCAAAAATACGTTGAAAATGAGCTAATATTACATTTTCACAATTTTTTTCTATTAATAAAACTCACACTATAAGGTTGTTAAGGACAATTAATAATAGCTTTTTTTGGAATATTTCCACTTTTTTTTTTGCGTGAACCATATTTTGAAATAACACACATCATATAGTTAAATATTGCATTAAACTGAATGTCCACGCAACAATTTCTTGCTTACTGAGCTGGCCCACTTAATGTATTTTGTTTATGATACACCTCTGTTTTTGGAAGTATAAATTAGATAAATAAACATTAAACTCCGTCAAATGATGGCACTCAGAGCATTTAGCAACACCTTTTTTGGAAAACTAAGTGATATATTTAGGTTTCTAGCTTGACTAAAAAAAAAACTAAAGATAAACACGTAAGGAATTAATTTAGAGATTAAAGTCAACGTTAAAAAACTGAATACAAACAAACTTCTAAATAAAATAAACATATACTTTTAACTGCAGCTAGTGCAGGAATTAGAAATGGAACATGGTTTGGAAGTTTATTTTCTAATCTAGAGGAAAGTTGACTAATTTGTAAAGTTAATTTTGTATAAGATTGTGTATGGAAAAATAAGCAAGCACCATTGTAGCACATATATGAGGTTTCATTTATTCAGCGTTTTTGATAAGCTTACCTATTATGAAATACAAAACAAAGAATTTAATATAAGTATCATAAATAAAAATGCTTACATTATTCGAAACAAGTTTCCATGCACTATAATTTTGAGAAATTGAATTATTTAACTTCCCATTCTTTGTTGAAATGTTTGCTGAGTCATGCTAACGTTAAATGTGTCATGATTGGTTTAATCACAAACAAGTAATTTTTCTTTAAACTCTGGGCTATTAGTAGCAAAATAATAATTATATAAGAACTCCACCTTTGTGACGATAAAAACATTTAAAAATTGGGTTAAAAAACTCCTGGCTACATTTTGTTTTAAATAAAATTTTACCCGCTCTTTGTTATTATTATTATTATTATTATTATTATTACTACTATTATTATTTTTTGAAGACGAGGTTATAGGACATACACAAAGCGAAAAAGATGAATGCAAAGACATTAGTAAAGGAAAGTAAGGAACAAATGAAAAGAAGGATAAAGACTGCAAAATGGTTTTGAAGGAAATAATAAGCTGTTCTGGAAGTGGGCAGAGAGAATGAAACAAGAAGTGCAAGGAAAGACCAATGGCATTCAGAAGAACGTGGTGAGATGGTCTGTGGTGAAACCAATAAAAGAGACCGATAGAGGTAGTGTTTTGAGCTATTATATGGCGAAAACATAGAGAAATTATAAGAATATAGGAAATATGTTATGATGAGTGAAAGAATTAATGAGAGTGAGCTGTTAAAAGCCATGGAAGTGTTAAATAATGGCAAAACTGCGAGCGTAATTGGGATCACAAGTGAAATACTTAAGTGTGGGGGCAAGGTACTACTTGCCAGATTGTGTGAGTTGTTCAATGTGTGTACTAGTTTTCTAATGTTCCTAATGACTGAAAGAACGCTGTAACTGTTTGTTTGTATAAGGGCAAAGGCGGTAAGAGTGAATATGCGAATCATAGGGCAATTAGTTTGTTGAGGATTCCATGAAAATGTTTTTTTCGAGAGTCTTAATTGAGAGGGAGCGTGAAATATCCGAGGACAAGATTTGGGGTGTGCATGCCAGGTAGAGAGAGATTGCATGGATCATATATTTGCATTGCAAAAAGTGATTGAGAAATGTATGGCAATTAGGAAAAAAGTTTATTGTGTATTTGTTGATCTGGAGAAAGCGTACCATCGGTTGAAGAGGACTATGTTACGGAATGTTTGGATATATGGATGAATATTTAGTAAATGCAATGAAAGTGTGAATGTGAGGGTGATGCTATAAGCAGATGATGCCTTATTAATGGCTGAGAGGGAATGTTAATTGCGGAATGAATTACAGAGATTGAATACGGTGATAGGTAGAATGTATCTTTGTATAAATGTATCCAAAACTAAGGTGACAGTTTTTTTATAAGGACGGATAAGGAAATTATTGTCAGCTTGGATTAATTGGAAAACTGTTAGAATAAGTGAGTGATTTTGTGTACCGTATCTGGGCAGAATGTTCTGTAAAATCAAAGGATGGATGGCTAAATCAACAGAAGGGTGAATGCATCTCGGAGAGTAGTTGGATGTATATGGACTATTGCAAAGAATGAAGTAGTGTTTAAAGAGGCAAAGATAGCAGTGCAGTACATAAAATTGTGTTAACGCCAATATTGATTTATAGGTGTGAAGCGTGGGTTTGTCAGGAGAAACATGAGAGCAAATTAAATGCGGTTGAAATGATATATCTAATAAATGTATGTAGAAACACTCGTATGGACAGAGCCATTAATTAATGGGTGCTGAAGAAGTGCAGTTTAAAAGGGAATCCAATAGGTTAGTGTGAAAGAGGTGTCTTACTTTGATTTGGGCATGTTGAAAGGATGTGTGTGGATCGAGTGACGAAGCAAATATATGAAGGTAGAGTGTGTGGATCAAAAGGAAGGGGTATGCCATATAAGACGTGACTAAATGTTATAGACTAAAAAGATAAACAATAAGAGTTTTAAGAATAAAAGAGCATGCATGACTCGGTGTATGGCTGTTGTTGAAACGAAGGAAGTATGCTAGGATAGGGATGTGGGAGAAAGTTAGTGAGGATGAACTAAGTACGGAGTTGTTTTTTGAGCTATATGCACAGTTTATTGCCTACCCCGTAAGGGACTGGCGTGATTATGTATGTATGTATGTATGTATGTATGTATGTATGTATGTATGTATGTATGTATGTATGTATGTATGTATGTATGTAATTTATGTATGTATGTATGTATGTATGTATGTATGATGTATAACGGCTGGAGAGTTCGTTGTGATGACCACGTTACACCCTCTATCTGCAAAGTTGACACTATCTTCGCCAGGAAACGGTAGCCACTCGATTGGTAGTCTATAATTATCTCGATTTCGGGCTGACTCTAGGGAGTTTTTTAATCATGCTAATACCTGTACCTTGGGACACGTGGACTAAACGTCACTCTCGTTTAGTCTTATGACGAGGAGGTAGGAGCTTGGATCCCAGTCGGGTGTACTCAGGTTGTCCTTTTCCATAAATATCTTCCCAATCTCTTTCCACGCAAAATAATTTGGATGAATTTATTCTCAATTATTTATCCCTATTCCTTTAATTGAATGAATCGAATATTCTATATGGATAGTAGGATGCTGTGGAATTTTTTTTAATGCCAAGTGAAAAATTAGCATCTACAAAAGTGTATACGTTATCATCCATTTTAGGTCTAAAAACTACAAATAAAAATAGAGCCGGTGTATATTTGATCAAAATGGTTCCTTGTCTAAATAGGTTCCTGATAAGCAGATACGATTGAAAGATAATTGACTATAAAGGTAAAATACACACCATAATCATACATAACTTATCATATGGATTATTTATTACTTTTGTAACAAAATTTCAAAAATCTATTATCAGTAAATCATTCCTTAGTAAGATTTTGTCAGAAAAAAAACATTTTATTTTGGTAATTATATAAGACAGTATTATTCAGAAACAAATTTTGGTTTCAGCTATTTTAAAGTATCAACACTTTCTCTAAAATGTGTTATTTTTCAATTATCCATCCATTAAAAGTCATTCTTAGTATGCCCAATACTAAGTATGAGTTTAAAACTAGATTACCTTTTATAATTAAACCGGCATGCTTTCTCAAGAGTTATAAAACTGTGCTATACTTGCTTTAAAGTGTTTATAAAAGTAAACACAAGAGTAATGAATAACAAATGTCTCTTAAAGAGAGTTAATTTTTTTTTCGTGTAATTATTTACTCACTAAAGAAATAAACATCTGAGGAAGTATTTTACAAACCAAATGTGGCTATCATCTGTCCCAGCTCAACATAGCCACATGGGGTTAATCTGATCAAGATGAATAAACACGGTTCGAGTAACCTTTTCTTAAATAAACGAATCATTTGTTTATCAAACGCCATGTGTGATGTAAGCTATTCAACACTATGGTATCTAGCTGTTAATATTGATATCTGACCTACTTTCGCAAGTCGAATGGTGTGTTACCACAGAATCATGTTTGTGTTTGACGCACGTGGTATATATGCTATGTTTTGATACATTGTAAAACAATACCGAATATAAAACGGTATAGAATACAATGTATACATTACCGAATATAAAACGGTATAGAATACAATCTCGACATTAAGGGGAACCGAATAATGGAGCACTGTATCTTATTGAAGACGTTCACTAATCTCGCTTCATTAAAGAAGGGATTTATTATTTAAAAATTATGATTAACGCTATTATGGAGTTGAAATATGTTCCTATTATATTAAGGTGGGTTTATAGGGAACTGGAGTTAAGGTTAGTGTTTTTTGTAGTTTTTATAGCCAAACATATTTTTTGCCAGAATAAATAAAACATTACTCTAGTAGAAACGTAGAGTTTAATTTTCTTCCCATGGTGATATCAACAGTTGTTGAATATCTGTCATGAGCATGGTGGTATAATCTAACAAACTTTTTTAAATGAAGAGAATAATTTGTCATTAAATTCCAAGACACCCTTGACAGTTATTCAAGAAATTTTGAGGTCAACATATGAAGAAAATTAAGCTCTTAGGATTCTACTGGAAAAATATTTGATTTATTCTGTCAAAAAAAAAAGTTTTGCTATAAAAACTGCAAAAAAAAACTACCCTTAAATCGCCTTCCCTACACTCCCACCCTAAAAAGGTTCTATGATTATTTTTTTTACAGCATCTTATTTACAATTTGCGTTCTAAGCATCTTAATTAAACTAACACTTTAGGGATGAAGAAGTTAGAATCCAGGGGAAGTGTACCCGCATTTACTTAGAGAGATAGTAAAAAACCATTAAAGAAAAAACACCTTAAGTACTTCCGGCTAAGATTCAAAACGTATCCTCCGAGTCATCGGCAAACCATAATAAATGAGCTCGACATTTAGACGTAGTGTCCACCAACCTATTTTAAAAAGTACTAAAAACTAAGATTAAGTCATTTTCAACATAATTTTACGCTAAAAATCTAATTTCTGAAATAAAGCTAAGGGCACAGGGGCGAATCATCCCCAAGCAAATAAAATGATTTGAAACTGAGCTACAAAAGTATATTATATAATAGTTGAGTATTTTTTTATTGGTTTTGAAATTTATATTTAACATTCTCATCAGAAATATCTCAGTGCTAATATTATTTAGTTTCAAGTATGTGGTGCTCTTAAAAGTTCATATCAGGAAAATTAGACATAGGCTGTGGTTGAAAAGTTTGCACACTACAGACTTTCACATTTTACTTGCACACTTTAATAAAAATACGTTTCTGGCACTTTTAGGTGTCGTCTGGTATTCATTATGGCGCCGTACTTGAGGCGCACTAGTTCTAACTATGAAACCAGCCCTTTGTTGTGGCCCTATGCTTCCCATCGGAAGTTAAAGGGATTAGTAATAGTAATAATGTTCTTTTAATTTCCTTTAGTTTCATTTTCCTTTATTAAGGTGGAATGGAAGGGCACGCGTGAAACGGCCGGTGTTTTTGCAGTTATTATGGCAAAAAAATTTTTGGCCAAAATCAATAAAGTATTGCTCCAGTGCAAACATAGAGTTTAATTTTCTTCACATGTTGATTTCAACAATTCCTGACCATCTGTCATGAGCATGGTGGCATTAGATGACAAACTTTTTAAATGAACAGAAAAAGGTGTCATTAAATTCTAGGACACCCTTGAAGGATATTCAAGAAATTTTGTGGTCAACATGTGAAGAAAATTAAACTCTATGTTTGCACTGGGGCAATCAATATTTTATTGATTTTGGCTGAAAAAATATTTTGCCATAAAAACCGTGAAAACACAGGCTTTTCCTAGCTTTCTCTTCCATTCCACCTTAAAGTGCTAGCCAACATTCGGGACCAATAATAAGCTAGCACTGAAAAAAATACAGAACATCAAAGGGATTAGAAAAAGGACTTACATTATGTTGGTGTAAAGGTAATAATAATAAAACAATTAATAACTAATAATAATTAAGAGAGAACACAATACGATAAGGCCGAGTAATTTAAGATAGTGAGGAACTATGTGATTGATATGATAGTGGAAGTGGAGATTTTGATCTAAGAAAACCGCTGAATCATTAATATAGAGACAACGATGATAATAATAGTAATGGTAGTAATAATAATAGTAGTAATGATAATAATAAGTAGTACACCTATACTATTTAAAACATCTGGATTTGACAGATTTACTTATTGAAGGGGATTAAGGGTTATTTATTATTTAATTTGAGTCACACCTAAAATGAGGCACTTTTTGTTCCAATTCTCACTATTCTTCTGGATTACACACATTTAATCACACTACTGGAGTAGGGATGAGAGAGGTATAGTTTAAAGGAAGTATATTGGAAGCTGTTTCGAAAATAAAATCACTCCCAGTACACTCAACCAGGATCCGAATCCCAGCCTTCCTATCACCGGAAAACCAAACTAAATGGTCTTGACATGTAGTGCTCATCGGTACGGGTGACTATATATATATATATATATATATATATATATATATATATATATATATATGTGTGTGTGTGTGTGTTAGTTAGGGATTATCATACCTCTTTGCTCTTTATAATAGGGCTATATATGTTTTGATCAGATCTTTAATAAAAATAAATCCAAATAATCTAGTTTAGTTGTATATAGGAACATTGACATTAACATTGTTGAGTAGGAACATTGTTAAGTGTCCACTGCTATACACGAAAACATCTTCCGTCGACTCGTTACTCAAGGAATTAATTTTGATTAAGGACCTGCTTCGGTGGGCGTATGGTCTAAGGCGCTAATCTTGCAATAGACTAGATTGCCGATGACGGGAGATCGTGGAACAATCCTAGTCAGGTGTACTGAGGGTGGCTTATCCTAAATGGTTTCTTATTCTTTCTCTCTACACAAATGCTGGTACACTTACTTTAAATTCAACCCTCCTCATCCTTAACCCATTAGCGTTATTAATAGATCTACATAAGCCTATAACCCGAATGGGTAGTAAGACGTGGCGCTAAAAGAATCATTAAGGATTTAATCAAACTCTTTAATAAAAATGATGCAACTTTTACAACATATCGGAATAAATGGTTGTAACAAGACGATAGCAAGATTCGGGTAAAGGAGGCGTTCAATTATTACGTAAGAACCTTGGGGGGGGAGAGGGTTCAAGCTTTGCTTATTTTTGGTGATAAAGGGGGCAGGGGGGGTCAGAACAATGCTTACGTAAGACAGAGAAAGACGGGCAAAATTGAGGGAGGGCGCATTGCAAGCCGCTTGGACTTCGGGGCAGCTTTGGGCAGCAATGAAGATGCTGAGTGGCTAAACGAGGAAGAAGTGGAGAAGCCTAGCCTAGAGAAGTAAGCTAAGACTTGAGTGGCCTAGCCCCCCAAAATAGAGACCTAATAATTGAAAGTGTTTAGACGTGGATTCAAGGACCTTGGTAATAGGATTAAATGGAATTTAACATGTTTTTTTATTAATATAATATTCATTTATTCACTGATAATACTTTTTTTACAACTTCCATTAGCAGAATTTTTTTGTAAACTTTTATAATGTTAAAACCTGTTTTCATTTTACTTGTTCAATAAATAATTCATTTTATACCAGTGTTAATAATCAATTATTTCAAAATATTAATTTATACCTCTATGTTAATAATCATCAGCAATTTAAAAATCACATAGATTTTTAATTTTTTTTATCATCGCGTCTTAATACCTGTTCAAGCTATAGTCAAAATTGCATAAAAAAAGAGTGGTTAAATTCCTTGGAAAAATGAAAAAAAGTTGACAAATCTTACGTAAGCAAGAAGGGGGTGGGGGGTCAGGTATTTGCTTTTGTTTGCTTACAAGAAGGGGGAGGGGTTAAAAATGGCCAAAAATATGCTTACGTAATACTTGAATGCCCCCAAAGCTATTGTGATTAAAGAATCCTATTTTAATTAGTTCTTCTCTCTCCAATAAATAACTACACCGAGCACAGGTTTTTCTTGTCGTTTAAACAGAGCACAAAACATGTTATTCTTGTCCACTAGTGTTGAAAGCTAATACGATGACAAAGAATCAACATTATTATTTGAACGAATAATACTTTTCACGGTGTGTCTATACAGGTGCTTGGACCACTTCGATACGCTCGTCTGATTCGGGGCGCCATTTTTACCAGGGATGTCAAGCTGGGGAAATAAACCTTCTAAGTTTATTAGTGATATTACCTCCTCGTCAAACTCTTTTGACAGTTACTTAAGCTACTGAAGCAATTTTCATAAATCCACACGTCAAGTAATGTGATTTGCAGTTGTCATTTTTGTTAGATAATATCAACACCTATAAAATTATGCGAATGTTAATAGTAATAAATAAAATAAAAATTAATAGTAAAATATTAATTACAAAATGTCGTAAACGTGGACCGCAATAAAATAGTTTTATATTTCTTAGAAGATTTCAACCTAATCCAGTAAATATATCTATTTTCAACAAGAATCTTTCATCTGTAAATGCTAGATAAAAAATTAATAAAAAAATTGAATAAATCTGATTAAAACTTCACCAATATTAATTTGAATCTTGGGGTAGTTTTGTTTTACCTTATTTTCTTTCCAGAAATTATTCATAGCTTAGTTTATTTGTACTCTTCATTATAAAGGATTGAAAAATTCTTCCTTGAAGTAAAAATATGACAAAATTCAATACTTTATTTATAAAATATGAAAGTAAGAAGTACATGTTTTAAATTTTAACTATTAGTCTGAAAACAGTTCAGGAGGAAAGCAAAGTGCGGTCTGTATGGAGAAATATACGAGTAAACGACCAGCCTATTAATTATTATTTATTCATTTTATCACCGCTACCTGTTCAGGTTATACGCATGTATGGTAATTATTCTAATAAGGTAGGGATGATGAAGGAAGTATTTTAGAGGTAATCTAACCTAACTTATGTGGAAGGAGATTGCGAAACTATTTAGGAAAAAATGCCTTCATTAGGTCCGACTGGGATTCTAACCTCAATCTCCCCGTCATCATACGTCTAATACGAGTGACACACATTAAACCATGCGGCCACTGAAGCGGGTTCTGACAGTTACTAAAACTACTTTCATAAATGCATACGTCCGAAGTTGCCACGTCTAACAGTTAGTATAAATGCTGAAAAATAACATATAGATTTTTTTTTCAGTATTGTATACACAATTTTTGTGTGTGTTTTATATAGACTAGCTATAGTCAGATTTTGGAACGAATGAACTTTCTGAAAATACAATTTTTTTTTTGGCTGTCAACATTTTAATTATTTTACTTTATTAATAGTATTATTTTATAGATATTGATATATATATTATGAATGATCCATATGGATCAAATAGCTTGACGTATAAATAAATTTAAATTATTTTAGTAACTTATATGATGGCTGAAAAAGGTTCCTTCCTATTTGGATCGGACTATACTTTCCACGGTTCTTTTATATCGTCTTAGTTTCACTCAGAATCGAGACGGAGTCCTTTATGTTTAAGGTCAACCGCTCTCTGACCACTTAGCTACAGTGAAGTGCTCATAGCAAGCTCTAGTATTAATTAGCATTTTTTTAGGCTACGTTTTAACAGAAGGTTATTGATGGCTTAATTTAAAGGGTGGAAGGGGAAGGGTAATATGATGAGGAAATAGGGAGGAATTCCACTGGAATCTACCTGAAGGAAAGATGAGAAATACCTTAAGCTAAAATAAAAATAAAAAAAGCTCAACATATTTAGAATTGAGCCCCAGATGAAAGTCATCTTCAATTCTACTAGGCCTGCCAGTTATGACTAGCCAACTGCCCAAACCTTAAGATGGGAGTCAAAGGAACATAAGCTAAGAGTAGTGTTTTTGTAGGTTTAATAGTAAAAATTTTTTGGCAAAAAAATAAATAAAAAATTGCACCAGTAAAATCAAAAAGTTTAATTTTCTTCACATGTTGAATATCAGTGATAAGCATAGCTGCACTGAATAACAAACTTTTTAAATGAAAAGAAAAAGTTGTAATTCAATTCCAGGACACCCTAGACAGGTACTCAACAACAGTTGATATCACCATGTGAAGAAAATTAAACTCTTATATTTTTACTGGTGCAATATTTGATTTAATCTGATCAAAAAATGGTTTTGCCAAAAAATTAATAATGTAAAAGGCACTGGCATTTTTTCACGTTCCCTAATCTCCCACCTTAAGATTGCTACAAGGGAGAGCATTGATACGATTTGCAGACGTTTAGAAATCTCACATTATTTAAGAAGTTGTTTGATATTCTTTATTATTGTTTGCATAAAAATGTAGGAGAAAATTTTCAGTGGGTGTATGACCATTTAAAAAGTTTCAATTTTGAGTGTAAAGTTTAAAAAAAATTCAACTACGCTTTACAAGAAAATTTGTAGGCCTACATCTGAGATAAAAGCAAAAGTTTAGAAAACTAGATCTAGCCCCCTTCATAAAATAAAGTCAAGTTTTGTTAAGTTCGCTACATACAATTTTAAGATAAAATTTTATTGTTTTATAGATTTTTATGTAAGCTATTACACATTAAAAACACTTTAAACTTAAAAATTTTTTTGGTCAGAGCTTTCGCCTGAATTTTGAAGACAAATATATTAGAAACTATCAAACTACCTTACAAATAATGCAGGATTTCTAAACAACTTAAACGATTCTATGTGCTCACCCACCCTTAACAAAGTCAGCTTATACCTATATTGATCTAAGAGTCCCTTGCGTCGATGATACGAGCAGGGACGCGTTTGTTCTGAAAAATAACAGCAACACTAAATTAAATAGTTGGAACAGTAAAAGTATGGTAAGAACGCGCTAAGAAAATAAAAATAAACTTATCTATTTTAGCACCCAACATGGATTAAATCAGTATTATTTTATCGATATTGATAATATTTATTAAAGGGGACACCGGACACCCCTCATATGATTCGACGTATGAATAGATAAAAGTAGTTTTATTAGTTTTTTCTAGCTGACATATAAGTTTCTTTCTACTGTGTCCTTACTATACTTGTAGGTATTTATTGTATATGGTTTCAAAAGAATTTTTAGGTCGTTATGAAGAAAACTTATTTAAGCTCTATAAAATGTTATATGGTGGTTCCATTTAGAGCTCAAAATGTTTATTTCAAATATTCATTATTAAGTAATAATGTTTATAATTCCTAATTACAAACATTCCTTATCTTATAAAACTAGCATCGTTAATATTCTCCATGCTGGTAAACAGTTGTACTATACATTTTCAACACCGCTGATTTCCGGATTAAAGCACCTTCCTTTGTCTTAAAAAAAAAGCAACCGGTCATTATATTTTTAACAACCATGATCTTAGGAAACAAGCACCTTCCATTGACACTAAGGGAGCAACAGGTCGTTACAATAATCAATACTCCTTATCCTAGGAAATAAGCACTTTCCATTGTCTCTAAGGGAGCAACAGGTCTTTATAATAACCAACATTCCTTATCTTAGAAAACAAGCACCTTCCATTGTCTTTAAGAGAACAACAGGTTATAATAATCAACACTCCTTATCTTAGAAAATGAGCACCTTCCATTGTCTCTAAGGGAGCAACAGGTCGTTATAGTTATCAACACTCCTTATCTTAGGGAATACCCACCTTCCATTGTCTCTAAGGGAGCAACAGGTCGTTATAATAACCAACATTCCTTATCTTAGAAAAAAAGCACCATCCATTGTCTTTAAGAGTGCAACAGGTCGTTATAATAATCAAAATCCCTGATCTTATAAAACAAGCACCTTCCATTGTCTTTAAGGGAGCAACAGGTCATTATAATAACCAACATTCCTTATCTTATAAAACAAGCACCTTCCATTGTATTTACGGGAGCAACAGGTCATTATAATAACCAACATTCCTTATCTTATAAAACAAGCACCTTCCATTGTCTCCAAGGTAGCAACCATTTGAAGAAGAGCTAAAAATGGTACGAATATCAGTGAGATGAACAAGAAAAGGACAAACTTGTCACAAGAGTTGGAGCAAAAACATGTTATTCTGTTTGGTCTGTCATTGGAAGAGAAACGAGACGCTTGGTGTGTCTGGTCACGTCTGGTCTGCGCAGTCGCACACACCGCCACGAGTCACTTGGCTAGAGTTGAACTCTATTAAGAGTTCTTGACAGTTTTATTTAACGGAAGAAGGAGGGACAAGACAAATACGTACGTCATGGAGGTTAAGTTATCATTAATTGGAAAACATACATGTATGTAGTGGTTGAAAGCACTGAGGCAAATACTCGTATTAGCCTATGAGAAACATTCTTGATCGAGTCCTGGTTAGTAACACATTTGAGTATTTCTGCTATTCCGGTTCAGATATGGTATGAGATCTTATGAGTTCACTTTAAGTACCTCCATTACCGCAATACCATGGAACATTACGGTTGGGTCACGGACCCATTGTCACAAAAGCTTCATAGCTTAGTTGGGCCACGGTCACCAACTATACCCAATATCATCGCTGAGGTAGCTGCAGGTCTTATGGAAAAAAGCTCTATTTTCACTCTCTCTCGGTTAACTGTTGCCAAATCTCCTCGTTTTCAAATATGTCGGAAAGGAGTGTGATGAGGGGGGAGAGGGGAGGGGTAAGAAGGAGATACTGACAACATCGACGAATCGGTGTTGCAAAACTAGGCTCATATTTAAGAGAATATTGACCACACGAGAACAAGAAAATGACAACGATGTTTCCCAATAGAAGCCGTGCAGTTTCCTCACCGATGATATCCAGTGTAGGAGGATTATCATCATAGCCTAGTTGGGCCACACTCATAGCTTAATTGGGCAGCGTTCATTGGTCATGGGAGCTATAACAGATAATAGACTACGGATAAATACGAATTCAGCCCCACCAATCCTTTTTCTTTATATTAGGTTAGGCTTGTTTGGAGTGTGATCATGTCGTGCAATAGGTTAGGCTGTGTTGGGTTGGGCTATGTTAGGGTAGGCTAGGTTAGGTTAGGATAGCTTCGCATTTGGTTGTGTCTTACTATCCCTCACTTGCTGTTTTACGTTCAGCTTGAGAAAAACACTTGAAACCATACTAAATGGAGTGCCACAACAGCCGGGGACGAGTTAGTCCACAAGTACGGCTTGTTTAAAATTCTCAAGAAGGAGCTCATGGACCAACTCTATTGTGGGATTAACACCACCCTTTTAAACGCAGGTGAACTAGTAGCCCAACTGTAATAAGGGATTAACACTACCCTTTTAAACGTAGGTGAACTCGTAGCCCAAATGTAAAGTGGAATCAACGTTACCCTTTTAAACGCAGTTTAACTCGTAGCCCAACTGTAATGTAGGATTAACATTACCCTTTTAAAAGCAGGTGAACTCGTGGCTCGAATGAAATGCGCCCGAATACCCATCTTACATTCAGGCCAACGCTGCTACAATAAGATAAGATAAGTGTAGTATAATTAACATTATTTATAAACCTGATATTTTGGTTTAGTATTCGTGGTGAAGGGTGGAGGTATTTTTTTACTCTTTATTACTAAAAATATTTGATTGATTAAAGACTGCAGTCTCTTAGCTATCATTTAACTTGGATTAGTTGAATTTACCAGACATTTGAAGCTCCAAGCTCCCAGTGAACCAAAGTCTCCCCAAGGGGGAAAAGAAAGGGATTTGGTCTCGATGCAAGCCCGGGAAATTAATTAAATTACATTTGAAGGATACAAGGGTAATAGGCGGAAGTCACACTATACACATCTTCCAGGACATCAACTTTTATACATCAATCCCCATAAGGAGCTCAGCAAATATATATTGTCATAGCCGCTGAGAAATGTTTGGATTTTTGTTTTGATTTACATAACTCGAATGGACGCACGGGCTGAAAAGTACTGTCTTAGTTTATATGAAGGAAGAAACGAACTAGAAAAGTTAAAAGAGAACGCTGACAATTCATAACAATAATTGAAATAATTTGCCAGGAAAGGGGCCATTGCGGGGTATAAAATACATTTGTTTTTTGGCATCGAGACTGTCACAATCCCATCTGTATCACAGTTAGTTACGCTGCCCAACGTCGCACCATATCAGACTACATCCTCGGGTCATCAGTAGTACCTGTACATACTTATAAGGCATCCGTCGAGCCCAGGGTCCCGAGCTCGAGTTCTGTACGGGTCACGTGCCGTGTCAGTCAATTCCATCGGTCTAAGTTACCATGAGTTAAGCCAGTTCTTCCCAGAGCGCGGGCATCCAGTCTCTTTATTTTCTTATCTTTCGTCTGAACATCACATTTTGAATTATATTTTAGTAGCTTCTATTAAACTAAAATTTGTAAAGATACTTATTATTTTGAACCCACACAACTAGCTGGCCTGCAACCTTACCCCTCCAACAAGATATCCTGACAAATCGAGCCCACGGGGGGGTAGGTCACGACAATATTTTTAATTATTTTAAATATTGCGGATACCTCTTTTAAGCACAATCCAAAGTACATTAGGAAGGACTAGTGATGGTCTAACAGATGGAAGAACTAGCTTAATTCTTGTTAAAATCGGACTTTCCTCCTTTTCCCCCCTGAACCTTTAATTTTTTATTACAGCTTAACATTATTTTAAAATAAGAGGTCATCACAACTACTAGCCTACAAATTATCTAAAATTGTGGGCATGCAGACTAAATGTCAGGCACATTTAGTCTGACTAAACACTGACGAGGAGGTCAGAGTTTAAATCCTGACTTGGTGTACTGAATTGTTTTTTTTTTTCCCTAAATGATTACCCATTTTCTCTTCAGAAATATTCTTGTACGTTTCCTCTAATTTATACCTTTCTAATCCCTAGCTCCCTAGCGTAAGTCTATGTTTTGATGGGGTGAAAATAAAATATAGCATGAGGACAAAAGAGTAGGTCTCTTATTGTTAGGTTTGTCGGTGATTGTGATTCCAGGGTTCGAAACCAGCTGGGTTTACTGAGCTAGTTTAACTTTCATTGTTTCCCGCATTCCCTCTACGTAAATGAGAGTACACTTTGTCCAAATCCTTCTTCGTTCATATCTCATTAGTACAAATTTACAGATAGCTATAACGGCTAGTCATCTTGAAGCACGGCAAAAAAAAAATCAACTTAATGACTAAAGATGTGGAGGAAAAAAACGCATTAGCGTGGGAAAAAAATGTAAAGACGTCTGTGGAAATCCCTTGTAGGAAAGCACCTTAGAATGTAACTAGAATATGAACCCTGACCTTTCAACTAACGGAGGAAAATAACAATGTAATTATATCATCAGACACCTTGATAACTGCTACGAATATTTTTATTTTTAATAATACGTCTATTTTTTCAAGAAATATTAAGAAGAGTTCAAACTAAATTATGAATATAAATTATCTGTAAACGGACTCTTTTTTAGCATCGCGTCTTACTAACCGTTCGGGTTACACACTGGTGTATTAGTTACGCTAATGATTTTTAGGGATTATGGAGATTATATTTATAGAAAGTGTACCCTTATTTTCATAGAGGAAGAGTGGAAAACAATTTTGAAAAATTTCGAAAGCCTCTCTCTAACCGTCATCGGCGTTCTAGTAATACTGCAAGAGTAGCGTGTTAAACCACATGGCCGTCGAAGTGAGTAATAAAAATTATTAACCGCTGAAATGTGTTCATCTGGAATCGAGCCCTCTACCTCGAGAGTCAAGAGCCCTCATACTTGCCACTTCTGCCAACTCTAGCTATGTTCGAACCCCTACGAGCCTAAAATGTTTTCCGAGTTAAAAAAAAAAGTCGTGAAATCTTTCAGCACGCCTACCTCAATTTTCATGAATTGGTGCTGTTTTCTTTCCCTCAGTTACTGACTGAGCAAACCAGAGTTATTACCAGTCTTGTGGACTTCCTAATTATAGTGGTCTTGGAGTCGGCACCTCTCATGTCTTGCCCTTTCCCCCACTTAGCGTTCCAGACGGGGTACAAAATACGTATTCTAGGAGTGTGAGGACCATTGCCTAAGTGCTCTGGGCTATGAAAAGGCTTAATTTCCTCGGAAAATATTCCCAAGTAGGTGTTAGGAGACAGGTAAGAAGGCTACTATTAAGTTTCGTCATTATTAGATATTAATTTGATTAAGAACCGTGCATCACATGCCAATCAACTCGGTGATACATTCAGCTAGAAATAGTAAATTTACACGAACGCTATTGCACGTGGAGCCCTTCTGATTAAACATTAATGGAAATAAAGAGTTAATAAAAGTTCCTAATAATGAATATTGTTGAAATATTAAATGATAGGTTTTTGTATAAAAAATACATTGAAAGAGCCGTTTTTGAGCATTTTAGAATAGCTTCACAGCTAAGCACTGTGCACCAATCTTTATTCTGCCATAATATGGACATACTGTAGTTATTAACAATAAACTTTGTCGCTTTGTCACCCATCGTCACCACGGAAAATTATGAGTGATCATTCAAATACGAATGCACTGCACACATTTCTGGCATATTGTAGGTGTTTGCGGTGTTTAATAGACGAGATTTTTCACACAAGCTTTAGATTATCAAACACAGAGCAAAACCAATTAACTAGCTATGAGCCTACCTTTGCGAATGGTGAATGAGAGTACCTGGAGTGATGAGATGATAGCTAGGGCGCCCCAATCTTGTTTCTTGAGCACTATTAATTATTTCACAGGAGAGAGTTTCATGGCTGTGTGTTCCTAGGCTAAAAAAAACGCTTTGCTAACAGTTTTTCCCGTTATTATATAAAAATCGCGAGACGAACGAGCCTAGAGCCATTAGGAAAGAAGGGCGGGAATGATAACAAGACATCACTGCGAGGCTGACACCTAGTGATAGTGAATATAACTAATTAAAATAAAGAATAGAGCACAATTGGCTCAGTAGATACATTCATACTAAACAGAAGGCCTTTTCTTTCCCCTTTTACTCCCATACCTCACACGCACACACACAAACGCAGATGAGAGCTGGGAGCTGAGTTGGACCTGCTATGATGAACGCTCTTAAATACCGCTTTGGTTGTCGCATGGTCTAAGGCGTGACTCTCGCAATATACTAGACTGCCAATGACGGGAAGATTATGGTTCAATCCTGGTCGGGTGTATTGATGGGGTTTTCCTAAATGGTTTCCCACACTTTCTCAACGCACATGCGGGTACAATTTCTTTGAATTAAACGTTTCTGATCCCTAACCCATAGGCGTGATTAGTACATAATCGTATAACCTGAATGGGAAGTAAGACACGGTGCTAAACATATCCTTAAGGATTTAATCAATTTCTTTGATGAAAATTATGCAACTCTCACAACATATCGGAGTAAATGGTTGTAACAAGACGATAGCAAGATTCGGGTAAAGCTATTGTGATTAAAGAATCCTATTTTAATTAGTTCTTCTCTCTCCAATAAATAACTACACCGAGCACAGGTTTTTCTTGTCGTTTAAACAGAGCACAAAACACATTATTCTTGTCCACTAGTGTTGAAAGCTAATACGATGACAAAGAATCAACATTATTATTTGAACGAATAATACTTTTCACGGTGTGTCTATACAGGTGCTTGGACCACTTCGATACGCTCGTCTGATTCGGGGCGCCATTTTTACCAGGGATGTCAAGTTGGGAAATAAACCGTTTAGTTTGATAGAAATATTGCCTCATCGTCAGAATTTTTTGACAGTCACTTAAGCTACTAAAACTGTTTTAAAACATTCACAAGCTATGTGTGCAGCTGTCACTTTTGTTAGAAATTTTTAGAGTAGAGAAGGGTGGGGTAAGGTGGGTGATCGTTGGGTCGGAATGGGAATTCACCATCATGGGTTCAAGTCTCAACGCTGGCAATCTGGTTGTCACATACGTAGGGGAAATAAAATGAGAATTGTGTAATCATTCGTAGGACTTTAACATTATGGGTCCAAGTTGTTGGTTGTGTGGTATGGAGGGGGGGGGAAAGGATATGAGAGAGGGGGTTTCAGGGGAGGGAGTTTGGGGTAGTGGGAGAGGAGAAGGAGGAATATGGGTTGATGGGGGAAAGAGAAGGGCTGTAGATGTGGAAGGAAGGAGAGGGGGAGGGTGACTATGGGGAGAGGGGTTGAATGGGGGAGGATCACCATCATTTTGCCCCAAAAAAAAGGGCTCAGATAAGCTCATTTCTACCTCCTATTATAGAATTTGTTTAGCTTACATTACGCACCAACCACTTTGGGGGCACAAAGTCGAGAGAGAAAACATATAGTCCTATGGGGGAGNAATAAAAATATTAAATAACAATTATTTAGCGAACGATCAAAACCATTCACAAGTACAGTTAGACAAACTCTTCCTACCCTGCCAACAAGCCACACGATGGATTTCCCATCATGAAAATGCGGATGTTTTTTCTTAAAGTTTTCGCTTCCTCTTCCTTACTTCATTTGTATAAAATCAGATAGACCGGATGGATAGTATTACGTAAAGCATGGGATAAAAAGCTGCAGATTTCAAAGGAAGCGAACGTGTTGGAAAACATGATGAAGGCCCACACATCTTTCTCTAGGTCGGTATTACACTGTCATGTTTATTTTGTAAAAGAAAAATATTTATTTTATAAATAAATGGAAGAATAGTTAATAGCATCTTTGATAAAAATAGGTCTGACCGATATTTGTAATTTTAAAATTAGTCGCAAATCCTGTCAAAAATTTTTATGATTTAACCATAAGACTTTTGGCAATTTGATCATCAGATATGTTATATTAATTAAGAGTAAATAAATAAAACAATCAAGCTATAATAGCTCAAATGTAGAGTTTGTGTATTCATATTGGACCATCACACTTTTAGCTGCTTTGTATGTATTGATTAAACTTTCATTATATCACACTTTTCTTTGATATAACCTTAAGGCATGTTCAATAAGGTGACTTTTATTTAAATACATTTTGCAGTGCACCACACAGACTTTTTCTCGCTTTTATCTTAAAATAGGCATACTAAAAACTCGTAAGATTTGTGAAACGAAATAATAGGTCTATAATTTGTTGTAGAAACATAACACCAAAAATCATAAATGAAATAATATACACTGTTACTTACTCACACTATGGCATTAGGAACTAGGAACACTGTTACAGAAAAATTGAGAAAAGAGAAACATCTTTGTCCATCAAAGAAAATAAGAATCAAATTCATTTTCAAAGACCTGAATTAAAAAGTATAAATATTGGTTTATAGCTAAGAAATTATTGGTTTTATAAAAGTAAAAGATTTTTATCTTTAATAATACTACAACTTTAAAATGATAAGTTATTTCGTATTTCAAATAATTGTGGATAAACTATGAACATTGGAGAGTTTCCCTTATGTAAAGTACCCTCAAAGTAATTTTAATGAGAAAATGAGAACTGCCTACTTTTTTATTAACATAAAAAATGTCTAGATACAAAATTTAATTAAAATCTTTAAAGTGAATTTCAAGAAAGTCAATTTTTTTCTCTTTTTTCCATCAGTAAACTATCCTTAAATTTAGGGTTGGATATCTAAATCCAAAAACCCCTTGGGGGGGTACTTATGAAAACCCCAGATACCAGGTTTTAGCCCAATCGGTAAAATAGTTTTTGCTTTAGCCTGAGGTACAGACAGACGACATTGCGAAAAAAAACTTTTTGGTTTCAGGGGGTCATGAAACGTTGACATATATCCAAATGTCGAGTTAGACTTTGATTACGATCACAATATTTTTTCTCCGAGGTGTCTAGAGAAAATAAAATAAGTGTATAATATACTATCTTACAAAAGATACTTGATATATTGTCAAAGTTATATCTTCTATTTATTTTATCAAAGAAATGTTACCGTGTAATACCGTCCTTAGATAGAGAAGTTGTGGCTGTCAGACCTCCATTACATCCACACACAAACATCCATTTCCAAACCACAAACAGTAAAGATGGTCAACAAACCTGCGGGATAGCGTCATATCCTTTCTAGCTCACATGTGGTCTGAGATCATTTCCAATAGAATAATACATGCTATTTTTAGTAGTACTGTGTAAATAAATAACAAAATAGCCTTTAAAAACAAACTAGCTTTTTGATATACTAACGAAAACTCATTATATTAAAACGATATGACCTAAACTTCAAACCGTCAAATTTGCATATGAAGAATCTTAACTTACTAGATCTACTTGCACGTATTCATACGTCAAGTCATGTGTTATACTTCTGTTACTTTTGATAGATATTATTAATATCAATAAAATAACACTAATAAAATAGTAAAATTTCATTAATTTTGGCAGCAAAAAAATTGTTTATAATCTATATAAGGCCTTTTCTTGAAAAAAATCGGCCTGTGTAAGGTATTTAAAGTCATGTTCAGTAAAATCCAGTTTTCTCGTTTGAAGTAGGTGCTTTGTATATTTTGTTTCGCCTAACATATTGAGTGACAGTCTACCACGCCTAAAGAAGTGATCTCGTATAGTGGTAGTTAGATATTCTCATTGAATGGAAGCAGCATACAGTTAAAATCACGGTTTTTAGCATATTTCCTCACTTGGTTTGTTATTTACCGAAAATAACTTGTAAATCCAGCCACCTTTCACATATTTAATGAACAATTAACTATCAAATTGACTGGTTGCTTCTCTTCTCATTAAATATAAGGGTATCAATCTTTCCAGAAGATTTATTTTAACCGTTGCCGAGGGTTTTAAAGCCAAATATATTGGCCATGGCACTACTGGTAAGCACAATATACCATTTTATTATAGTGTTCTGTACATTGAAACAAGGATATGCACTCTCCTCTTTACTTTTAAATCTAGCCTTAAAGTAAGCTATCATTATAATGCAAGAGAGTAGGGAAGAGTTGACACTAAACGGTACAGTGCAGCTATTAAGATAAGCACATGATTTTGCTTTGTTAGGTAATAAGTAAGGAAGCTGTTGCAAGAAATGCAAACACTTTGATAGAAGCTAGTAAGTAAATAGGTTTAGAAGTGAACGCTGAAAAGACTACGTACAGTGAGTGGCCCCATGGCTTCTTTGGTGCTGACTGACAGCTCACGGCTTTGAAAAGCTTCCAGACCAAATTATGTATCCCTACGCTGAACCATATGATCTGCAAAAAACATGTGTTTAGCAGCTGTTACTTCTGACAGTCAAAATTTAGGTATATACCTAACTGTTGACTGTCAGAAGTCAGCTGTAAACTGTCAGTCAGCACCAAAGAAGCCATGAGGCTACTGTATATGATAACACAGAGATCACAGATTGAGGACGATAATTTAGAGATTACTTAGAACAACACCTCATTTGTCCTGGTTGATGAGTTTAAATATTTAGGAACCAATTTTAATTAGCAATAACGATATTAGAGTGGAAATTAGGAATAGAATACACTCGGGAAATGCATGCTATTACTAGTTCAGTAACTTGTTAACAGCCCGCCTGCTGCCAAGGAATGTAAAACCCAGAATATACTAAACCATAGTTTAGTCATGCCAGTTTTGGTTGTGAAACGTGGTCTCTTAGCTTACATGACGAAAAGTAATATAGGATGTATGGAAGCAAGGTGCTTCGGAAGATATTTAATCCAAAAAGGGTTTAGGATACTGGTAGGTGGAGGAAGTTACATAACGATTATTTGCATACCTTGTACTCATAACAATACATTTTTAGGATAATTAAGTCTCCTAGATTAAGCTTAGGAGGACATACAGCGTGAATGGGGGAATCTAGAACCGTGTTCAGGGTATTGACTGGCAAACCCAATGAGAAGAGACCATTGGGAAGACCTAAATGCAGATGGAAGGATAACATTAAAAAGGACCTGGTATAGGTATAGGATGTATCTAGGTGGACTGGATAGAAATAGCTCTAGATAGGGATAGGGTGTATTGAGGTAGACTGGATAGAACTAGCTCAAGATAGGGATAGGCCGTAGTGAGGTGGACGGATAGAACTAGCTCAAGATAGGGATAGGGTGTAGTGAGGTGGTCTGGATTGAGATAGCTCAAGATAGGGATAGGGTGTAATGAGGTAGACTGGATAGAACTAGCTTAAAATAGGAATAGGGTGTAGTGGACTGGATAGAACTAGCTCAAGATAGGAATAGTGGCATACTTTTGTAAGTGAACTTTCGAGTTCCTAGTGCCATTGAGTAAGTAGGTGTAAAGTATATTTTTATTAAATGGAGTTTGCGTTGTCTCTAAAAGAAAACTGCATTGGCTGACGAGAGGCACATTATTTCTAAGGCAGATTTCCCCCTAAACGTTTTCCCACTCTACCTCCACGCAAATGTGGGTATATTTACTCTCATTTAAACTTTCACCGTAAATGCCACATGAGTGTAATTAATATATTTGTGTATAATCCGAGCGGGTAGGGAGTCTTTTTTTTTTAATCTATTTTAGTCCTGAATTGGCAGGGGAAAATAAATTGAGCATAAATTAGTACGAACATCTTTTTCAGCCATCATCTTTGACGGAACTATCATTTAACTGCTTGGATATTTTAACGTTCACGTGAAATAGCAACCATTATAAATATCAGTACCAACTACTCTCGTAATCAATTTACATAAACCTATGAGCTTAAACTCTTTATTATTATCTAACTAAATAGTATTGTTTCTATGAATTAATAAATCATACTACATCATTGAACGTACTTTGTCATATAGTCTATTAGGCCTTTAATTTGAAGCTAAATCCTCAAAAACTGATTATCAGATAACTATTACTTTGTCATTCTTCCTCGAATGACTCTAGATAAGATTTTGATAAGAATATGAAACATTCTTTAGACATAAATGTTGGACGAAATTATTATAGCTTGTTCTATAATCCAATTTTTCATAGATAATTAATCAGTAAACGAACCTTATACAGTATATATATTTTTTCTCTTAAAAATAACCATAATGTTAACTATCGTGTGGAAACCACTCCTCTTATACTAATTTCAAACAAAATTGTTAAAGCCATTTATAAAAAATTTCAAAAATTCAATAATCAATTATAATTATTAGTACACTAGCCTTAAGCTTAGGTACAAAATCAAAATCACGATCTAGCTTCAAAGTATGCGCATCGACATCTAAATAATAAAGTTTGAATGAAATAAATTACAGAATTTCGGCTGTAGCCCGGTACATACAGACTATAGGTCAAATTGCAAAATCCAAAATTTCTAGTTCGGAACAGGGCGCAATGTTTCCAGGGGTGCATTCCAACAAAATGTATATTTTTAGAGTTTAAAATGTTGTATTTAAATTAAATAAATGAATACGTATTTCTAAATAGAAAATAACAACAAAATCATTATATATAATAAAACTCTAAATCTGTCTATACATTCGAGTTGGTTTGTTTCCAGTAAACTCAAAAAGTACTCATAGGATCGAGATGGGACCTCTTCTGACGTACTCCTTATCTTTAATAATAACGGGTAGTCTATAATCGATAGCGATTTCTCATCAGCGAGCAAAGCTTAGCGTATTTCTTCAAATCTATTAACTTTTACGAGGAGTCCATGTAGAGAAAGAGAGCAAAGGCCATGTTTATGTGGCCAAATGTGGTATTAATGGCTTAGATCGTATCACAAGTACAGTTTTAGGAAGTTCTGTATAACCTTGTGGCACTCAATGACAACCTGCTTGTCTATTTGTTTCTAAACGGGGATGTAGGAGACGCTTGGAATTCAAATGAAGTGTTTTTTCCTAAATGGATTTTCACTATGCCACCGTGCTAATTCTGATTTATTTCCTCTATACTGTACCTACTTTATTCCTACCATATAGTGTATATAATATGTATGCGTATAGCCCGAGTGGGTATCAAAAAAATCTTCCACTTTCTCTTTCTCTCTCTCTGCTATATATAAGCTTGGAGCTAAAAGGCCCCATGTCAAAAATGGGTAGTTTTTTTTCATCAGAGAATAGGGCCTCTATCAACTCTTTCAATTAATGTCTTCTAAATACCCTAAATGTGAATGCAACTAAGTTAAACTTTATATTGGCCTTTCTACACCTAAATAGAATTATTTTCAAATAGCCAATACAGTTTTAGATATTCTTTCTTTTCACGAACAAGTTCATTTTAAAATGGCATTGATCAAGGATGTAGAAAGCTAATTTTTATAGGGTGGTTCTGCTAAAAGTCGTACTATACTTTTAGCTAGTAAAAGTGTTTACACCTATACAATATGGACCCCCATAAAGCGTATCCCTCAAATTCCAGATGGGAGTTCCAGCACCCCACAACCCTCCCTGACCCCCGCATCCCTTTCTACGGCATTGATACATCAACTTAGAATAACCTGCAACCATGAAGGCTTGGACAATGGAAGTTCTAGAACATGATGATATAGAGCTTCTAAAGTGTATATATATCAAAGGTTGGTTAGATCCTCAGCAGTTTCACCGTCAGCTGTAAAGCCAAGGCACCAAAAATATTTCATTTTAAAATCTGTGTATAACTTACGAAAAAAAATTGTTTTTGTTAATATAGATTGAACAGGCTTTTTAATATGTAGCCATAAAACAAAAGTTGCAAAATAATTGACATTGACACTTTTAGTACCAAGCAACAAATTATACTACTATAAAGCCACATGGCTGACTCACTCACTGACATTAATGTTTACCCACTTCCAGATGAGGTAGAAACTTGAAATTTGACAAACTTATAGCTTATAGCCTGTAACCGACGGTAAAATTCCAAAAAGTTAAAAAAAAAATTTTAACACCCGAAAATGTTCAAAATGGTGGAGCAACTTTAAAGTCGGTGTGGACCTTTCTTCGGAGGTCTCTTGTGGCTAAACGGTAGGACCTAACAAAAAACGGATTGCACCAACCTACGTATTTGGGGATATCCATAAGTTGGATTCTATTACTTTTTGTCGTATCTCCATCGGTTATACCTTAGATTGAGCTAGATTTTTTGATTTTAGGTAAATTTTGCACATTTCCACGCATTTTTTAATTTCAAAACAACGCTGGAATTACTTTAGTTTACATCCACTTGTAAAGAAAACCCACTGGGGGTTTGAGGGTGGAGCCCCCAACTAGCAAAGCGAGTATAATCTATGTATAATGAAAGTACCGTTGTCTTACTTAGCACGTACAAACTTCCATGGAGCTATTGGCCAACACATAAACCTCCAGACAGAAGATCATGATTAGTGATATCACGACAATCATGATGGAACTTCCCTCCTCATTTGCAACATTTGTCCTAACATTCTTTTTGTCCTACTACCCTTCTGGGATGAATTTAGTTCAGGAAGTTAGAATTAAAAGAAAGTAAATCCGCATTTGCATGGGAATAGGGCAAGAAACCAACTAGGAAAAAACAGCTTGTTATTAGGTATGTGGTATCGAGATAAAAGAATCGATACTTTAACTATTTCAAGCATAAGAAGGAAAAAGTATGGATGCCGTAATCGCGTCAAAAGAAAATAATTATATACTATAATTGATATCTGTATCAAGAGGATAAGCATGCAATTTTGGTAAAATATAATGTGTTTAGTGTTATTTTTTGCAAGAAAATATTAATAATGTTTTCTCTCTATCTCCTTTGAATTTTTGTACTTATCAAGTAACAATAAAGAAAACTTTGAATCAAAATTTTTGTTTCATATTCCGTATATTATTACATTACTAAAAAATATTAACTGTATAATAGCGATATTTTTAGGTTATATTCTCGCAGGCTGCGTTGGCCAGGACATGCAGCGCGAATGGAAAAATCTAGAACCTTGTTCAGGGTATTGCCTGGTAAGCCTAATGGGAAAAGACGAATAGGAATGGTGAAATCTTTCCAGCCAGAGTTCCACTTAAGGACAAGCTGAATTTTAAAATAGTCTTGTGAACTACCTTTTAATAACCGTTTTTTGTTTTAAATGAGAATTTAAAATTCAAATATTGTTAAATATTATGTAATTTATCGAATAGGCTACATTAAATTAAATTGTAAATATGTTGATAACACTTAGGCTTATATTTTAAAGAAGGATAATTTATTAATTTGTCAAAATGAGTGTCTTAGACAATATTAATTTCAATACCTTAAAGTAAACATATTGAAAAAAACAATTAATTTATATGTATGTAGTCTAATTAAAATTAAAAACTTACAAAAGCTTGTCCATTTTAGTTTGAAAAATGTTGTATTATGCTATCCAACGTATTATGTTCGGTTCATAACTTGTTTTCACACTAACACAAGATGAATTGTAAGTAAAAGATAAGATGATTTTTAGCCATCTACTTCATAAAGTCCATCATGACATGACATGGAAAGACATGATTGTAGAAATATCATTGACTTAAAAAATTATAGCACGATGGGAAAAGTTATGTAAAATGTTAATTTTTTTCATGTAATCCTGGCACCCTAATAGCTTTCGTGTGCCACTCAGTTACATTCCTGATCTAGAGTTTGGACGCAAATGTAAATATAATATTATGATGGGCTTGAAAGATAGAGGGTGTAGTGAGGTAGACTGGATAGATATATCTCAAGATAGGGATAGGGTGTACACTTTTTGGACAAAATAAATAAAAATAGATTCAATAGAGTCTTATGTATTTAGATTTTCTACACATAGTCAAATCAACAATTCTTGAATATCTGTCAAAAGCCTTACTGAGTTTTATCAAGACTTTTCCTCTTAATTAAAAATATTCTAACTATAACTGTTAAATTTACTATAATATGCAACTAATTCAAATAAATATAGGCCTATCTACTGAAGCAATATTTTATTTTTTTGGCCGAAAATATGTTTTATTATAAAAAGTGCAAAAATACGGAATTCTCGTGTTGCCTTCAATAAATTACCCTATTTGTGATAAACCCTTCTTTTTCTAAATGTGTTTGTAATCGTAGCCTAACAAGGGTGAATGAGAAAAAACATAATTTTCTTGATTATTTGTTTTGCAATAATTTGACTATGTTTTAGAACCTTTAGGGGTGCATTAATTACTGTAGAGTAAACAAGACAGCTCACTTATGAAAGCACGCTCACAAACTAACCCACAAGCTAAACCTTGAGTGCACTAACAAACTCGACGTGAACGATTCGCAGAAAGATATACAAGTATTACCTTATTAGGTCCATCATTTGAGTAACTGCTTTCCAAACAACTGGGATTCATGCGAGCTCACTTCATATGAAGATAATATCTTTGCAGGATTACAACTTTATGAGGAGCTTGTAAAGGCAGCGTTCATGTTAGAACAAGGAACATTTTCCCAATACGGTGCTAATACCACCTTACAATTTGTAGCTATGTTTGTGGAAAGATTAGTCACTACTAATGTACCGTTGTCCAGGGAACGCCTGAAAGTACTAATCGTACCTCCTTTCCATGGAGGCTCTTTCCATGTCCCGATGAGATGAGGTGATGGTGATAGTGAGTAAGAGGGTGTGGATTCAGTTGAACCACTTACAAACCAACTAAAGTTTAGTAAAAAGAGCCTTGGTGACCATTAGGGTATATTCCCTTTCGGGGAAAATACCCTAGGTACCAGCCGGGAATCTAACCAGGTACCCTCAGACTCGTACTCAGGTGCACTGATCCTTACACCACGGGGTCGGTCGCAGTAAACAATAATCTAGCGCCCATGTAAGAGTTACCCTTTTTCTTTCGTTTTTTTTTCCACTCCATCTTAGTAGGCCTAGCCATTCAGGCTATACACATAATTTATTAATTAATCTGATGCAATTGAGTTAAGAAAGGTTGTATTTGAGAGTAAATGTAGCCATACCTGTGTTGAAAAAGAGAGGTGAATGATCAAAGAAAGAAAGAAATACATCTGACCAGGATTTGAACATTCATCTCTTTATCACTGGCAATCAAGTCGAACACGAGAGTAATGCGTTTGACCATGAGACCACCAATTTGAGTTGACCCTATTAAAAGGTCGTTTCAACGTTGAGGGATTTTAAAAAAAATCTTGTATTGAAAAGAAAAGGGAAAATTTTTAGATAGTGCTTGCTTTGAAAACAAACAAAATGGGTAGATTCAAAAAAACAAGGACATCTCAAACTATCTAGGATAGTATTTAATACCTGTGGGGCATTTAAAAAAAAGATGATATAGTTGAATTAATTTAATAAACATAATTATATACTATAATGTTCTTAATCACACTAGTGTTTGAATATAGTAAAACCTTAAAACCTAAATTTAGAATTAAATGTAAAATTGTTTTTCTTGAATGACATAAAGATGACCTGGAGGTCTAGGGGTAAGGTGTCAGACTTCTGTGCTGAGGGTCCCGGGTTCAATCCTAGTTCCCAGCACAGATTTGTCTGATTGCCAAACCCTTACTTCACCTCTGACAAGACGTGTATTAATCACAACTTGTTAATGTGTGGAATGCCAGGTCGGGTGTGAATGTGAATGTGTGGATTGCCAGATGGTTTGGATCCCACGTTAGACTGTAGATCCTCCATTTCATCTCACAATCACCCTACCATTACACATTAGCGTAAGTGCGTACAACTCTAACGGGTAGTAAGACACGGTGCTAATAATTGAATGACATAAAAATTTAATCTCTAAAATGACAATGTTGAAATTTATTTAACGATGCGTTGAACTACCTTTCTGGCTATACGATTATTTACTAACGACGGTAATGGATTAGGGATGATAAAGGTTGAGTTTAGATGAATTGTACCGGCATTTGCGGAGATAGTGGGAAATCTTTTTAGGAAAAATCACACACATTACACCCGAGAGTGATCAAAGCCATTAGCTCCCCATCATCGGCAGTCTAGTCCACTGCGAGGATGACGCCTTAGCCCATTCGGCCACCGAAGTGGTAATGTTGAAGTTAATTAAAGAAAATATGTATTCCTCTGGTAATAGTATTGTAATTCAAAAAATACAATTTTTTAAATACCATCCTTAAAACCTATTTGTGGGTTAAGCCCCTTTAAAACTAAAAAAATCATTTCAAACCACGCATTTCTGTCAAGATTTTTCCTGCAGTCTTCACCTGAATAAAGTAAAATTGCTATAACTGATTTTATTTCTTAATTTCTTCAAAGTGAAGTCTTGTCACCAATTAAAAAAACTAAATTATTTAAATTATTTCTTCATTTCAGTTCATGTAGCCGTTCTTAGAGTGACAAATATTTTTGGTGAATAATGAAAGGGGAGTAAAAACGATTATGACTTGCAGTAAATATGGTGAATATAATTTCCTTTTCATGACGTTTAAAGACCAGACATCTGTTTTAGTTAAGAAGGAATTTTTTTGACAGAAACAAAAATTAATAAATATAATTTATTTACATAATAATGCGTAAAGTTGTGTGATCTAAATGGGTAACTCTTAAGGTGGGGATGTAGGGAACACGAGCTAAGGACAGTATTTTTTTTAGGTTATCTAGCAATATTTGTTTTGGCCAAAATAAATAAAATATTGCTCCAGTATGAAACCAAACACCAAGGAAATCAGGTCGAGGATTGTCATGGCCAAGGAAACTTTCAACAAGAAGAGGTTATTGCTGACCAGCAAGTTGAGTTTGGAACTGAGGAAGAAATTGATGAAGTGCTACATTTGGAGCATCGCATTGTATGGAGCGAAAACTAGGACCCTCAGGAAGGTGGAGAATGAATATTTTGAAAGATTTAAAATTTGGTGGTGGAGAAGACTAGAGAAAACCAGGTGGATAGACAGGGTGACAAATGAAGACATCCTAAGAAGAGTGGGTGAGAAGAGAACCATTTCGGATGCGATTCTTTGGTACAAAACAAACTGAATCGGACACATCCTTAGGAGGAACGCTCTTCTGTATGACATCATAGAAGGAAATGTTGAGTGAAAGAGGAGCTTAGGAAGGAGGATTCAAATATTATATGACTTGAAGCAAAGAAGAAAATTTTGTGAGCTGAAGGAAGAGGCAGAGGACAGGGCACATTGAAAGTCTAAGTTCACTGACAAAAGGAATGGACCAGTCGTAAGACAGAACAAATAATAATAATAATAATAATAATAATAATGATAGTAATAGAAACATAGATTTTAATATTATTCACAGGGTTATACCAACAGTTTTTATTATTTGTCAAGAGCATAGTGTCATTAAATAAGAAGTGGTCTAGGGGTAAGGTGTCAGACTTCAGTGCTAGGGGTCCGAGGTTCAATCCTCGGTCCCGGCACAGATTTATCTGATTGCCAAACCCTTCCTTCACCTCTGACAAGATGTGTATTAATCACAACTTGTGAATGTGAGGAATGCCAGGCCTCCACCGAGGTTCGGATTCCACGTTAAACTGTAGGTCCACCATTTCATCTCACAATCACCCTACCATTNGGCCTCCACCGAGGTTCGGATTCCACGTTAAACTGTAGGTCCACCATTTCATCTCACAATCACCCTACCATTACACATTAGCGTAAGTGCGTATAACCCGAACGGGTTTTAAGACGCGGTGCTAATAATAATAATAATAATAATTAAATAAGAAACTTTTTAAATGAAGAAAAAAATTTGTCAAAAAAAAATAATTCTAGCACACCCTCAAAAGTTATTCAAGAAATATTGATAACACAATGTGATGAAAATTAAACTATTTGTAGCTACTGGAACAATATTTGATTTATATTGACCGAAAAATGTTTTGATATAAAAAGTGCAAAAATACCGCCCTTAAATTTCGTTCCTTACATTCCAACCTTAATATAGGCTATCTATACCCATGAAACAATACTAATAATAAAGTAAAATGTTATCAATTTTGAACACAAAAATATGTTTGTAGTTCCTAAAAACCTTTCTATCAGAATCCTACTATACTTACATTCCATATGATATAACACAAACTGATTAGCCTTTAAGATAAACACATAACTTACTATGTTGAGAAATCACCAAACATGAATGTTCGATCATGCCGGGAATCGAATCCGGGATCCTGCACTCAGTAGGCAAATGCACTACCAACCTAGGTGAGGTGTTGGCCAATGCCAATGCTAGTTATGCAAGTTAGTTGCTAGTTAGTTATACAACATCATGTTAGTTAGAGTTAAGAATGACTGTTTAGAAAGTCGCGTGGAACCTACGCTTGATTGGTTTTGTAACAGTTCAGTTACTCGCTTCGATAGTCGCATGGTCTGAGGTGTCACTTTCGCAATAGACTGGACTGCCAATGACGGGGAGATTGATGGATATCAAATCCCCATCTGGTGGTTTTAGGTTCTCCCTCCCTGCAAATGCGGGTACATTTAATATCAATTCTACCTTCCTTACCCTACAAACTATTATACTGGGAGTGAGTTTTCCCCACTCTTTCTCTCTGCAAATGCGAGCACATTTCGTATAAATTCTACCTTCCTAACCCCACAAACAATTTTTTTCGGGTAGGTCAAAAGGGTAAAAAGATGCGATGATTAAAACAAATTTGCAGTTAAGACATGCTACCAAGAAGAAACGGCCTCACACGGTAAAATGTGTCAATTAAGTTGTTAGCTGCATTTACAAGCAATTAGCATTTGTCTTGTAAAGGTTGGTAAACAAACACAGCCAGGAATGTGTATTTATGTAAATAGTAGTGCTCATTAAGAAGTGACGCATTGCGCAGTCGAGATTACAAACAAATATCACGTCAGCTATATAAACACGCTATTCAATCCGTTTCATATTGTAGGAGCGTACTATTTTGACACTTTTAAATATATGATTTGGTGTTCTACATCTTACAACCGATTCGTAATATCTACGTGCTTCCGAAAGGTAGAAGATATAAGAGAGGTTGAATTTTATAGAAATGTATCCGAATTTGGGCACTTGTTATTTGAGAGTACTGGAGGATTAGACACCGACGATTTGACTAGAAGGAATTGTAAACAGGTGTACTGGGCACCCTATAGTAGAGTAATAGTTGGATATGAATTAAATAAAACGCCAGCAGTTATCCAAATGAAAGTTAGCTACTCTCTACAGTATGTCCGAAGTAAAATTAATTAATCGTGAAAGGGGGAGCAAAGTTAGGTTAGGATAGGATAGCATTTATCATTATATCTTGGGAAGGAAATTGTACTGGAAGGTAGCAGTGCACAATCCACCTTGGGTGGGAAAATCTTGGTGGTAGTCTGGGGGAAAACCCGTGCACAATCCCCCTTGGGTGGGGAAATTTTGGTGGTAGCCTGAGGGGGATTAGCAGTGCACAATCCCCCAACGCCCGCATTTGTTTGTAAAGAGAGTGGGGATACATTTAGGAATAAAACACTTTAGTACACTTAGCTGATAATAAAGCCCTGACCTCTCATTCACCAATGAACCAGACAATATGAAGTTGACAAATTTGCCTGAGTGGCCATCAGTGCGGGATATTAGATGTAAAGATAGATGCTGTCAACATATACAAAAAAGCTAACACAATTAGTTTACATCTGCCAAATTAAATATTATCTGTCAAAAGAAACAGCTGGAGAATATATTATTGGATTATGATTACTTAAAAGTAGATCTTGTAGATTTTAAAACGTTTAAATAAGTGTCAATAAAAGGTTGCATGGCTTTATTCAGATTTCAACTATCCAATAACCAGTTTAAACTGGATTCATGAATGTTTAAATTTAAAAGAATATAAACTTGATCAGGCTTGGAATTGATTTAGAGCAATTGACGACATTTTTGTAAATTCAAACACTTAGATTTATTCTGACAACTTGATATTCATTTAAATACTAATGTTGATCATGTTAGCAATTTTTTTTAGCACCGCGTCTTACTAGTTACTGTACTATCTTTCGGTTTATACGCTTATGTAATAATTACGCTAGTGGTTTTAGGGATAAGGAAGGTTATATTTAGAGGAAGTGTAGCCGCATTTGTGTGGAGGGGGAGTGGAAAACCATTTTGGAAAACCACCCTCAGTTAACTCAACCGAGATTCGAACCTCGATATTCCCGGCATCAGCAGTCTAGTCAATTGCGAGGGTGACACCTAACACCATGCGGCCACCAAGGAGGATGATAATTAAGTATTTATTATATTAGACGGTCAAAACGCAAGAGAAAATATAAAATAAACCTCCATGGTGTCAGACCGCAATCGAGCTATACTAACCAAGCGGCCACCATGTGTTGCCAAATTTAGTGCCAACAATTGAGGATAGAGGGTGTCATGTTGTCAGCAAAATTAACCCTCAGGCCATTAACCTCAGTTTTCTAGACCGGAGCCGCTACTTCTTTATTCAAATCGCTCCTCATTTGTCCTCACGATGCTGAGTTGAACCTGCTCCAGACACACTGCTTCACAGGAAAATCTAGAAGTTCCAGGGATCAAACCCGGGACATTTGGATCCGTGGACAGGAACTCTGACCATTAGACAACATTCTAATGATGCCATAAAATAAAATAAAAAGTAGAAATTAATATACATTTTATAAAAAAAATAGTGGCTAAGCTATGAAAAAATTCAGGCAAGTACAATTTCAGTGGATTTTGACATAATTTGGCGGTAGGCCCTACTTCTTCAGAGAGTGACGTGGAGTGGAATGTTGTCAAATTAGACCTAAATTGTTGAAACTATTTTGAAAATTGTCATAGTCCCTCAATAAAACACTCATTAGCCAGGTATCACGACAACACAACAATGTATAACAGAAACTATGTACTATTGGTCAAAAGGGGATCAAAATTAATAATAATAATATTTAGTACTGCGTCTTACTACCCGTTCGGGTTATACACTTAAGTATTAATTACGCTAATGGATTAGGAATTTGGAAGGTAGAATTTAGATTAAGTGAATCCGCATTTGCGTGGAGGGAGAGTGGAAAACCATTTAGGAAAACCACTCCCAGTTCACCCAACCGAGATTTGAACCTCGACCTCCCCGTCCTCGGCAGTCGAGCTCAACACAACTAGCGCGTTAGCCAACTACGCCACCGAGGCGGGTGATCATCAAAATTAATGATAAAGAACATAATCACACGTTTGAACAAACTCTGCTTACTCAGGCAATACTACACACCCCACCACTGCCTTCAGGACATAATTTATTGACAAAGTGTGAAGAGGTGCTGTTTTAACTTGACCATTTGGCATTTCATCTGCCTGTACATCTGTCTGTACGGATCTTTTTTCCACGATAACTATCAAATATGAGGACCAATTATAATTTTAGCAATATTTGTCTGGGCCATTTTTGAACCTAGACTGAACAACATGGTTATTTGATCTTGCTATCCGTTTCATGATGGAGGTCACTAAAAAGGTTTTTCGTTTAAATGCTTATGTCAAGTGATTTCAATTTAAAATTCAAAGCACTCGATCCTCTTGGGCGTATTTCTATACATGTTGACATGTATTGCAAGACTAACGTCTTAAGGTTGGATGTAAGGGGGCGCGAAAAAAGGCCAGTGTTTTTGCAGTTTTTATGATAAAACATTTGTTTGGACTAAATAAATAATATATTGCGCCAATACAAACACAAAGTTTAATTTTCTTCACATGTAGATATAAACAGCTCCTGAATATCTTGTGATGAGCACGGTGGCATAATCTAACACAATTTTTAAATGAAGATAAAAAGTTTTCATTAAATACCAGAGCACCCTTAACATATATTCAAGAAATTTTTGAGATAACCATGTGAAGAAAATTAAATTCTATGTTTGTACTGAAGAAATACTTTAATTATTTTGTCCAAAAGAATGTTTTGCCATAAAAACTGGAAAAAACACTCACCTTTTCTCGCGTTCCCTTCCACCGCACAACTAACCACGTGAACAACAGCGATTCTCTATTAATGCAATGTACTAGTTAATATAAAAATTCATTTGTTTTATATGTATATATATATATCTTGATCATAAGAAACTTCAACTTCAAATCCAAAAGGAAAGTACAAAAGATATTTCAACTTCAAATCCAAAAATAATCTTAAGACTGTTGTAATGATAAGAATTTTTTTTATATAATTCTTAACATGATGGGCTTAGCATTTTTTGAATGGAGGGAGCGAGGTCTATTGTTTACAGAACTACTTGTATTTTAAATAATAAAATCGTGTTAGTAATAAAGTCATCTGATAGTTAAATACTTACTAGATTTTACTTTAAGTATTCAAATACTCTACGGTCGTGTGTAGTGCAGTATTATTTTTTTAAAGGTGGTGTCAATTTTGGTAGTTACCTGCTTTGGTGGCCACACTGTCTAAGGCGTCACTCTTGCAACCGACTAGACCGCCGATGACAGGAAGATCGGGGTTCTAATCCCAGTCGGGTAGATTGAGGTTTTTTTTTCTAAATGGTTTTTAACTCTTCGTCCATGCAAATGCAGGTACAATTAATCTATTATTAAACTTTCCTCATCCCTAACTCATTAGTGTGACCTGAACAGGTAGTAAAATGTAGTGCTTGAAAAAATTGGCAGTTGTTAGATACATTCACTATCCAAAACATTCAAAAAACTATTTACCCTCTGATTCCTTAGCTTTGCGTCTTACTACCCGTCCGAACTATCTATATAATATATACTAATTAGGCAGGGACGAGGAAGGTAAGGCTCGCATTTGTGAATAGACAGAAAGTGTAACCATTCAGAGAAAAAAAAAATCAGTAGGTTACACTTGCCTAGATTAGAACCTCCAGCTTCTCGTAACTAGCAAACCTGACTACAATGAATATCACCTCTGAGAGAGCTGCAGGTATTAAGGATAAAATATTTATCTTCACCTTCTCTCTCGGTCAACTGTTGCTAAATCACCTTTCTTTCAGCTATGTCAGAAGATGGTGTTCTAGGTTAAGAACGGGCTACTTACTGTCAACCTTGAAGAACCAGCCTTGTAAAACTTGTCTTATGCTCAAGAGGATGTAAAATGTGTAATGAATTACTTAAAATCCTATAAAACAATACCAAATTATCTTAAAATGTTTTGTTATGAACCTATCAAAACTTAAATTTATTTTATAAAGTAAGGCTAGATCTAGGGTTCTAACCTTTTTTTCTTTAATCTCAGAAGTACAAATCTTCACGTAAATCACCAAAGAATATTTTTTAACTTTAAACTGAGAATTTAAACTTTTTAAATCGTTAGAAACCTGCTGATAATGGTCACTTACATTTTATTGAAAACAATATTTTAAAATATCAAACAACTACTTCAATAATGCGATATTTATAAACTTAAGTTGAAGATTGACCCAATGAAAACAAGAAAGGCAGTTATTACCTTAGAGATGCTATCCAGTATGGACTAAAATAACGCCCTTTTCAGTGTTACCACTAGTATGGATCTGTTGGGTGTCGAAATATTAGCTCTCTCACTTAAACTCTGTTTAAGTGAGAACAACATTGACTCAGGAATTAGCGCATATCTTAAAAGTATAATAAATATGTCACATATAGCTTATACAAACGATTGTTTATTTATTTTGAGGTACAAACATGCACTTGTAGACACAAGTTTATATCACCACATGGGTCGTGCTGATGGGCAGACGGAGTAGACTTTAAGCTCATATAATCTGGTTTTCCGATGATTGGGAGGTCAGGGATTGAAATCTGGAAGGCTGTACTGAGGGCGTCTTTTTTTCTAAATGGTTTTAGCTCTCCTTCAACGAAAATAATGTACATTTCCTCAAAATTCTACCTTATTCCTTCTTCATCCTTATTCTTACCTAAGCATTTAATTTGTCTATAGCTTGAACATGTAGTAAAACTTGGATAAAATTAAATAAATTATCATTTATTTATTTTTAGCGCCGCGTCTTACTACCCGTTCGGGTTGTAAGCTTATGCACTAATTACATTAATGATTTTAGGGATTAGGAAGTTTATATTTAGAGGAAGTGTTATCTTACCCGCTTCGGTGTCCGCATGGTCTAACGCGCTACTCTCGCCAGTAGACTAGAATACCGATGACAGGGAGATCGAGGTTCGAATCTTTGTCGGGTGTACTGAGGGTGGTTTTTTCAAAACAATTTTCCACTTTCCCTCCACGCAAATGTAGGTACACTTCCTCTAAATATAACATTCCTATTTCCTAAATCAATGAGTGTAATTAGTACATAAGCGTATAACCCGAACGGTTAGTAAGATGCAGTGATATATATATATATATAGACACACAGCTAACTGACTAATTTAACTTAAAATAGCAAAGATAGGACTGAAAGTCAACTGTGGCAACTTGAATATCTGCGCACTAGGTTGACCCTATGGACTGGTAAGACATTATTTTGGTTACCTGACATCAGCCATAGTCATGATCCATACGTTGTGATCCAGATGGTTTTTGAGCGTCTCTTAGATTATTTGAACCCAGACATGATCGAACAGACATCCCACACGTGGATTAAAGAGTGATTCAGAATGTTCTGTACGTTCCATATCAAAGCTATGAATGACTTATTCCTTGTATAAGGGATTTGATGGACCATTTAGAACAGTGGTCCCCAAACTTACTAAGCAGAGGGCCACATTAGAATATTGAAAGTGTTATATGGGCCGGATTGAACACGATACATACAATACACACATTATATATATATAATATAGCATTTCGGTCTATATCTCATTTCGATACATGCATATCTTATAACCATAGTTAATCATGACTAAAATGTAAGCTGTGCAGTTAACATAATTAACCCCTACCTCCTCAAATCGGAAATGTTCCTCGGACTGGACCCTCAACTCAAAAGACACTTTATGGAATGTGGCTAGTGCGGATTTTATATATTGCATTAAGGAGAACCATCATTTCGGTATTCATCATAATTTTTTTAACGTTCTTTCAAAGCGTCCGTGGGCCAGATTTGGCCCACGGGCTGTAGTTTTAGACCCCTGATTTAGAGCCGCGTAGCGGTGTTTTACAGATTGTGGTACGCGTACGCATATCACCGTGTTTTATTGATCATAAAATATTTTTGATGAAATTTAAGTCCGATAAAAAAATTTACACAGATTTTGACATGATGCTATAAACTTTTATAATTCTTTCTTTCTCTTTGTTATGGTTTTATTTAGTTTAAATCTTGATTAGACGAGCATAAACTTTATAAAATAGCAGGTATTATTTTTTGTTTTTATGAATACCTGAGAGGGTTAATTTGTCTAAATCATGGCCCTGAAAGGTCTATGCAACTGATGAATGTAATGGATATGCTGACTTAATAATTTAAACAATAATAGTGTGTAAAGGAGACGAAAAAATTAAATAAAGCACCCTCCAATGAACCCAGCCAAAATTTACTTACTTCGACCTTCCGGTCTCTGTCAATCCATTATGTTGCTAGCCTGCCACCTTTAACCGTGAGACCATCGGTGTAGGTCAGAGCCCATCATCATGCATTACTAAGTTTCTCTTTGATAAGCACCGACCAATTCAATACTTTTAAACAGATGGATGTGAGAGTGTCTGCTATGAAAAATAGCACTATATGCTGGTTTTTCAAGGGAAAATTTGTTTAGGCATAGTTATAGGTAGATTTTGGTAGTAAGAACAGTAGAAGTTAGTTACTAAAGCTACTAAAACAATTTTAATATATTCATACATCAAATAATGTGATCTGCAGCTGTCACTCTTGATAGATATTATTAATACCTATAAAATAACACAAATAAAATAGTAAAATGTTATCAATATTGGTCGCAAAGAAATATATTTTAATTTTCTTTACTGTTCTTACAACCAAAATCAGGGTATAGGTGAACTGACTTTTTATAATTCTAAATATTTCAAAAATGGTTCTAACATTTTTTAACAAAAATATCCGGGTAGTCTTTGACATGAAGTATAACACTATTTATTTTATGGGGGAAATTACTATAACGGGTAGTTATTTAATAATTAATATTTGAAAACTTGAGTTTTTCGTTGACCGACTGACTATTTGTGCAGTGTTTTACATTATAAACAAGAATTTAAAAAATTGGGAGTAGTCTACCGATAACTATATGAGAAAGTATGTACGGTTGTGTCGTACCATTAATTTTAAATGTAATGGATCAGTTTCAGAATAGCCAACATATTCAGCTGAATGATAAAGAAGTCTTGTTATTACGTGTACTTATTTGGTTCTATGAGTGATGTTGACTCCGGTTATCAACCGAGGGTATCAAATAAGTGGAGCAGTGTGTTGACAGTTGACACACAGATAAAACACAAACAGCCTTCACACTTCTTAAGTCAGCTGACGACGTGACAAATCATCGACACGTTTGATAATAGTTACAACCTGCTTATTTACCTTTAATCTTATAAATAAACGATTGTGGTGAGTGAACCAAGGTATCGAGCTGAGTCTATTTCACACCTGAGTAATGTATCATTATTTTAACCTTTAGCAAAATGACTATTTCCGTGTAACGTTTCTTACTACCTGGCCTGGATATTCACACACTTACACTCATGTGGTAAGGAGCGGGAAGGTAGAATTTAAAAGAAGTGTATCTAAATTTGCGGGTGGGAGAGTAGAAAAAACATTTAGAATTTTTAAAATCCTCAATACACCCATAAGAGATTTGAGCACCATGCTTCCTGTAATTATAAAACCAGATAAAACGAGGTGAATGCCTTTTTCCACGCACCCACCAGTGTAGGTCATACTATTCCAAAGGCTTGGATTATATGTAATGACCGGTATTCGAACTTGTATGTTGGTAGTGCTTTAGTTATTCAAATGTATATGTGTTCACCCCTTTATTTGTGTGTGAATGTATTTACCACCCTTAAAGTTTTCTTGCTTATTCTGGGCTCTAGATTATCCTTTATCACCCTTAATCTTTCCTTGCGGTTGTTTGGCTCTAATTGACCCTTGACCTCTCTTAAGACGGAAGTGTAGGGGACGTGAGAAAAATTTAGTGTTTTTACAATTTTTATACCAAAACCTTTTTTTTTGGCCCAAAATAAATAAAATATTTCTCCAGAAGAAACACAGAGTTTAATTTTCTTCACATGATAATATCAACCGTTCTTGAATATCTGTCAAGGGTGTCCTGAAATTTAATGAAAAGTTTTTCTCTTAATTTAAAAAGTGTATCATCGAATGCCACTATGCTCATGACATATATTCAACAACTGTTGATATCCCCATGTGAAAATAATTAAACTCTTGTGTTTCCACTGGAGTAATACTTTAGTTATTTTGGCCAAACATTGTCACATTGTCACTTTTTGGATCAAAATAAAACTTTGAAAATCATAAAAAAATTATTAAAATAGTAATAGGTTATCAAATTATTTAGATACACAGTTAATTTGAATTTTCAAAAATTGATTAATATTAATAAAAACATTAGGTGAAAAGACTAGTTTCGAGAGAGAGTAGATTCACATTTGATACACCATCTCCAGTACATCCAGCAAGGATTCGAACCTCTACCTTTCCGCCACTAGTGATTTAATCTATTATGAGAGTGAAGTAATAATAAAACGAAGTTATGATATAAATTATAATAATCATTCAATCAAGCTAGACCAATTGAGGGTTTTTCCCCAGTTGCCCGTAATAACAGGACTAACGGTAGGCACTGGGTTGTCGGTCGGTAAATTACCCGCTGCGCATGTAATTTGCGTGGCTACGCTCGAAGGACACGGCCATGACGCGCTAGAGGATCCTCGCAAGAGGTGTTTGTTCCCCAGACCAGTGGTTACCAAACCCTGATACGGCAGCCAAGTTTCCACTTTGAACAGTCTCCGACTTATATAAGGTGACAGACTAGTGACGTATTGGTGTTCTTAATGTCCTCCTTGGCAAAGCCAAGTTTAGTGCGAGCATATTGCCTTAAAACTACTGAAGCACGTGCTAAAATACAGATTCTTATATTTAAATCTCATGCGACTAGAGGAAAGTAACTTTTTTTTCTTTCCTAAACGTTGCAACTTGGTTTGAACACACAATCACACTTTAATTTTCTGAACGAAAACATGTAGGCTACACATAATTTGTTTTCACTTTCGGGGCTTTCGTAAATTTTTTATAGTCATATGTTTCTAATAAAAACTCTCTTTTTTTCATGGACAGTGTTGCGAAATTCTATTTTTACTTTCTCTCTATCTTACAGGTAGAGAAAGTATGGTGATCGTCAAAAAAATCGAACTCGAGATTTTGATGAAT
>CABFWO010000778.1:0-11928 GCA_902155825.1 Timema genevievae
CCCCTTTCAACCATGTTAAAAATTCCCTGTCAAAATGTTATAGCCTATTCATTCTAGGAGAAGCTTGCTGGACAAATCACCTTAACAACCCAACGCATTTAATGAGCAATTTACAGCCCTTTCGCAGCAGACTGACCCATGTCCACAACCCTTTCCTGGTGCTAATTATCCAAACGATAACAGATTCTATCTTTCACCAGTGACAACTTAGGATGTAATTAAATCATTACGTAGAATTAAATCCAAGGCGATTGGGATTGACCAAATTTTAATTACCTTCCTCCTCTTGATTCTACCTTTTGTCACTACTCTAATAACCAATAATTTTAACTTCTCACTTGCAAATGGGGTCTTCTCCTATTTATGGAGAATGGCTTATGTTATCCCTGTACCCAAGGTTAACAATTCAACTAGTGTTAGGGACTTACGTCCTATTTCTATTCTCCCTACTCTATCTAAGGCGCTCGAATATTTGGTGCACACACAAATTTTGTACTTCATTAACGAGCATGCTTTGCTAAAGCAGTTTCAATCTGGTTTTCATCGTAAGTATAATACAGCATCGGCAATAATAAGTGTAGTTGATGACATTCGTATCGCTATGGATGGTAAGAATATTACTATACTCACCTTACTTGACTTCCCTCAGGTATTTAACTGTGTTAACTACAATATGCTATTACGTAAATTTTTTGAGTCATAGGTTTTATTTGAGTGCTATGCAATGGATGAGGTCTTATCTGATTGGTAGGCAGCAGAGTGTGAAAGTTAATGGGAATTTATCCTCGTGGCTACCGGTTAAGACCGGTGTCCCCCAAGGCTCTATATTAGGCCCACTTTTGTTCTAATTATTTATTTGACAGAATTTCTCATTGTAAGTATCACCTTTACTTGGATGATTTACAGATTTATATCTCTTCCCGCCCATTGGAAATAGAAACGGCTATACATAAATTAAATACAGATCTTAAGGCCATACATCACTGTTCCGAGCAAAATAACCTTTCTTTGAATCCAAAGAAATCAAATGGTATTTTTATTAGTTCCAAAATGATATTATCTAAACTTGATCGGTCGACTCTGACGCCTGGCATTGAGCTCAACTCTGAACCCATATCCATCTCAACTACCGTACGTAATTTAGGCCTTACTATTAATAAAAACCTGACTTGGACTGACCATGTGACTGCTATATGTAAAAAAATACTGTTGCTACAGTACATACTTTAAAGAGACTCAAGTGATTCTTACCAGTAAATATCAAGGCCTTATTGGTTCAGGCACTTGTCCTTTCTCATTTTGATTACTGCGATGTTGTGTTTAGTGACCTAACAGAAACTATGGTCTTTCGACTTCAGAGGCTGCATAATGTGTGTGTGTTTGATATATCTTTATTCTGAAATATCGGGATCATGTTACTCCATACTTGGGGAAGCTTTGTTGGATCAGACTTAAACAAAGGAGTGAACTACATTCTCGTTTACTGCTGTACAAAGTAATTACGAGTGGTTAACCCAGCTACCTGGCCTCTCGATTTCAATTTTAATAAGTACAGGGTGGTCCCTGCACTCGATCTCAATCAGCTAACTTGTTCTGTGTTCCAAGATGCAAAACAAATTTTTATTTAAATTTTTTCACTGTCTCATTTGCCTTAGCCTGGAACAAGTCACCTGTAGACTTCACATATGTGAATGGGCCATCTGATTTTAGAAACAAACTCACCAATCACTATACCTCTAGCGTGTGAGCTGCGGCATAATACATATGTGTGCGAGTGTGTGTGCGTGTTTGGTGTAAGAATGTTTACTAATTTTTATTTTATTTTATCTTTATGTTTCCACTACTGATCTAGAGATACTTTGTTCAAGTTGAATACTGTTTTGGTTGTTGGTTTTTATGTGTTTATCTTATTGTAATATGCTATATGTTTTATGTTCATGTGTATGTTTTCCTCAAATACTTGTCTACTGTATTTTATTTAATGATAAATGCAGTGTAATGTTAACTTAAGACATGGTTAAATGTAATTTCGCAATTTAAATAATGACAATAATAATAATAATAGTTTGAGTTTTATTAGTAGAAAAAATGTGTGAAAATGTGACATCTCATTTTGAATTACGTTTTAAGAAGCTATCAGACTAGGCTTGATGAAAAAGGGCTCTACAGTTAGCCTTCTTCTAATAAATATAGTAATTTTTTTTATTGGCTCACAACATAAGATTCTATGATATTTAAGAACTAACAGAGAGCTTTCCTCTTTACCTTGAGACAAGAAGTTTTGTAGATATCTTTCTCTTATTTCTTAACGATACGACAAGGGGTGGTTGTAGGTGAAGGGCGTAAAGGAGTATTATCTTAGAGAGAATAGAGTAGTAGTGGCCGAAAACGACACAGACCATAGTGTTTTAAGCGGTGTGGCTTGATACTTTCTCGCTGACCAAGTACGTTTAAAAAAAATTATATATAAACTATTTTTGTAGTTAAATGACTAAGCATATGGTTTTCCAGAATCATATACATATAATGAAGGCAGAAAAACTATTTTTTTGTATTATTTTCTAAAAAAAATTGATTACATTTAAATGTACTATGAATTTGTTCAATATTAACATCAATATATCATAAGTTGTTGACATCTTGCCTGCTGTCAAGGAATGTAAAACTCGGAATATACAAAACAATAATTTTACCGGTTGTTCTCTATGGATGTGAAACGTGGTCTCTTACCTTACATGGAAAAAAAAAGTGTGTTTGAGAACAAGGAGCTTATGAAGATATTTGGTCCAAAAAGGGATGAAACTACGGGGGAGAGAAGGAAGTTACATAACCTGTGCTCATCACAAGACATTGTTAGGGTAATCGGATCTCGTAAATTACAATGGGCAAGACATGCGGCGAGAATCTAGAACCATGTTAAGTGTGGCAATTGACTTTCGAGTTCCTAATGCGATAAAATAAGTAAAGTATTATCATCCGATTCACACCTTCCTCGGTTGCAGGTATTTGATTTATGACGAGACTTCATATCTGCTTTCAAATATACTCACAAACTAAATAAGATAGTATTTTTAAACTCAAATTGAACCACTTTTGAAAACGCCAATTTTAACCCATGGAAAAAATAGTCATCAATAATATTTTTTTGTGCTTCTACAGTTCAGAGAATCCACTTACCTTTCAATAACTTTTTTTATACAAATAAATATATAACCACTTGACCTTTAGAGTGGCCAGAATAATATATCAAGTGGACACAAATAAACAAAAAAAAAGTTAATCCTAGTTTTTGTTTATTTGGGTATTGCACGTGCGGGAAATTCCTTCTTTCCCATTCAATAAAACGCAAGTACTTTATTACTATGAGTACTATATACCCTCTTTAACACCGCTACCCACCCTCAAAACTACCCCTGGCGAGTGGTAGGCCTATAATATACAACAGTTTTACACTTTACAGCTGAGGGAGGTGAAGCAAAAACTATGTAAGTTACATTAACGAAGCGATGCTAGTATTTTTGTTTTTTAATTCGATCATTATTGAGCAATATCAACAACACTAAGATTATTTTGAAAATGAGGTTTTCTGGTTTTAAACTACCTAGTTTATTATTATTTGACTCTTCTGACTATATAGTAGTTTATTAATAGTTATTATTTGCTATTAGGGCATTCTAATTAATGAATCATATATATATATATATAGAAATTGATGGCTATAGAATATCATTTCAAACTAGGAGCTTTTGAGTTACTTTTTATTGAAGTTATAAAGAAGTATTATTAGTGAATACATGAATATTATATTTATTAAAAAAAATACCCTAAACTCCATTCAATCCGATGACCAAGGTCCTTGAATCCACGTCTCAACACTTTAAATTATTATGTTTCTATTTAGGGGTCTGGATTTACTCAAGATTTCGCTTACTTCTATGGACTTCTCCACTTCTTCCTTGTTTAGCCACTCAGCATCTTCATTGCTGCCCAAAGTCCAAGCGGCTTGCGATGCGCCTTCGCTCAATTTTGCCCGTCTTTTTCTGACTTACATAAACACTGTTCTGACCCCCCACCCCCAACGCCTTGTCAGCAAAAATAAGCACGGTTCTAACCCCACCCCCACCCCTAAAGTGCTTACGTAATACTTGAATGCCCTCTTATAATAAACTTAAGAGTTTAAAGATTTACTTCAAACATATGAGGTTGACGTAACATTAATTTGCGAAACCCACCTAAACGCCAACAAAACACATACATGGTAATAGCATCTCCAGAATAGAGCGTGGCTCGAGTAGAGGGTGAGGAAAAGCCAAACTAGACCAAAAAAAGACTACCACCTTCCTAAATTATCGTACAACTCTTCAAAACATTTAAAAAAAAATTGAAGTCACAACCATATACATCAACACTTAAAGGAGCCACATAGCTTTTGTATCAGTCTGCATTCTACCTAGAAAACTATCTTAACAGGTCAAATGTACTTGACGCAAATCTTAAAATACTAAAAACTACTATAGATGACTTAACAGTCCTTAAAAAACTAAAATCTGACGATAACCCAATATTCTGAAGATGGGAAGTCAACAATGAGCTCCAAGCAAACTGCTGCAAACCAATGCGCGACATAAAATACTGATAACACAGATTGGCAGAGAAGCAAAAGGAGATGTTGATGCAGCCATACTACTGTCCTAGTGGTCGAACCAAGAAACATACAAAGATAATAAACACTACAGTCCTACCAAAACAATAACACCTGAGAAACGATCAACCTGAAATAAAGAAGCATGCAGGAACTGGCAAAAACTAAGGACGTTGAAACAACCAACAAAATATAACAGACCAAAGGAGGAAATCTCAATAAACTAAGGCATGCACGGGCACATTAAATGGCATATACGAATACAAAGCCAATGCAATCGCATTTACGCTAAACGAACCAAAAATTCAAATCAAACCAAATACAAATATACAACTTTAACAGAGAGAAAGTTCATGATTTTCCAGGTATACCTATAACACCACTGCCAGAGCCAACCACAAAAGAGGAATTTCACAAAGTGCCAGAACTAAATGGTATCACGAATGAGATGTTGAAAAACATGCCCAAAAACGCAATAGTTTTAATCAAATTAGTAAACAACGTAAGCTTCAATTTATGTTACTTCCCTAATGAGTATCTGGTAAGATAAAAAGACTATACCAATACCTAAACCAAGAAAAAAACGGAATTATCATATAAGCCGCGCCATAACGGAAACAAGCAAGGTAAGCTTACTTCTTTCCAAGGAAAGACTAGTGTACACTATTTAGAAAGCTAGGAAGCTCATCTTGAACCATTTTAGTTTTGCTTTATCTGATCAAACAATCCAAGTGTAACTTGATAAAGTAAGCTTGCAGCCTTTCATGATAAACAAAGTGTACACCAGGAAAATTATTTGAAATCTTCACGGCTTCAAGTATCCATAGAAGATACATCATCAGCAATAGTCCCACAGAGCTCGGCGTTGACGACCTTCCTCTATAACTTTTATTTAACAGGTGTGCCAACCAAATACCAAATGACGATCAAACTTTTTCCTGATTATACTTTACTATACATATTAGCTAAAAACATCAACATTGCTTATTTAATAAACCAAAAGTACTTTAGGGAGTTTGATACATGGTTGTCAAAATGAAAAATTAGGGTAACTATTACAAAATAAACGGCCTTGGTCATCTCAAGTATACAAAAAAATACTACTAGAGAAATGTATGTTAATTGGTTAATTGAATATGAAAATGATGAAGATGAAGTTTTTACTTGATTGTGCGACTTTAAGAATTCGAACAGGCAGGCAATGCGATCATACACATACACCCCAAAATCGTTTAGTCAAATCATTTTGACTGGTCAATTAGGAAGAAATATTTTCCTGTAAGTGTTTATAGTCTGCTCGAGATAGAAGATAAGCTGCAGTCAGCCAAATGTCCATGTAATTATAATATGTGCACCAAATGGAACACGATAATGCACGTAAATTAATCGCTGCAGAGCAGGAGACATTCGATCAAATTAATAAATAAATCCTATAATCGATTATTTCAGTCAATTTATTATTTAGCTTGGTGCAAAATACTCCAATAAATGTAATCGTTATATTTTCTATATACTTTCTTTTCATTGGCTGATCGTTGATATTTTGTTAGGTAGAGAAAAGTATTGTGTAAATACCAAGTTTGTCGTAGTTAAAATTTTATGTCTCTAAATTAAAGTTTTTAAAAAAAAAAGTGCAACCAGCTTTATCTCGATGATAAAATAATTACTAAACCAATGAACTTAGAACCTTATTCCTCCAAGGAGCAGATATTACACAATGTTGTTGATTTTTTATCCCCACCGTGACCGGCCAATTGCATTCCAACCTTCATTTACGATTCTCCGGGTAGAAACAAAATACTGCCAGTAAAAATAAAAATAAAATCACATCTCTGTTGTATATAGTCATTGTCTGCGGTGTGGGTTAAACCAGGGGCTTGTTGAAACACATTTTATCGCTAGATGGCATTGTTATCATATTTTTGGGAACATTTAAACAAAACAAAAAAAATTGAAGTAAAACAATAGTTTTAGTGAAATATCCGAATATAACGAATGCGATTGTTTTTAACAATGGAAAATAATAAATGCGGGTTGGTCAGCTTCATTGAGGGGAATATTTAATATCAGCATGATATTTGTTTTGACGTAACTTCCCGGATGAAAGGGCACAAGGACTATGGCGTCAACCTGATTTGCCGGTGATGGGAGGTCAAGTTTCGAATACCGGCTGGGGGAAATGGACTATTTTTCTTTAAATTTCTTATCACTACTCCTCCAATAATAAAAACTCTTCATATACAATTCTAAAAACAAAATTGTACAAACTTTTTAAAAGTAAAAAATAAATTTTCATAAGTAAATTATTGTTAAGCTATTCCCAAAGTATATATATTTGTGAAAGTAAAAATATATACTTTTTTCATGTAAAACTATTACCAGATACTCTTTTTGAACTAAATATTAAGGGATATTTTGGAAAGATTTCAAATTTTATAGAATTTATCAAAGTAAATTAATCTTAAATTTATTTATTTTAGAAAAATAAACAAACATTATTCTATTCATTTATCATTTAAAATAGTTCCTAGATATTAATTTTGAACAAAATCTTTTGAGCTATTTATTTTTAAAAAATAACTATTTTTTTTTAATATTAGCTTTTAGTAAGCTACTATTAAATGATTTTTTTTAAGAAAAACCAATGTCATATTATTTATATTGTAAGAAACTTACCAGATACCCATTTTGAGCCAAATCGCTAAATCCATTTTTAAAATACGCTATATCAAATTTTTTTAAAAATCTTAAAACTACCCTTAAACCAATTTTATTCCAAAAACAAGGTAAAACTTTTATTTGCTGTGTCAAACACTCTTCGGATATATCCATAGGCCTTCATTTTGAACAAAATTGTTTGAGCTATTTTTTTTAAATATTTAAAATTTTCAAAAATCACTTATTAGTTAACTACTCTTAAACGAATTTTCCACCAAAAACAAATATAATCTACAGTGTTATTTTTCAGGTCAAATAATTCCAGATATCAATTTTAAACAAAATCGTTAGATCCATTTTTAAAAAATTTGTAATTTCAAAAAATCACTCATCAGCAAACTACCTTTAATTTAAGGGTTATGGATCAAAATTTTCAAAATGCCTTGAGATATAGCGTAATAACATATAAATATCAAGTTTGAACAAAATCCATCAAACCGTTTTGTATCTCGGCCCAGGGACAGACAGAGAGACAGAAAAACAGAATTTTAAAATCAACTTTTTGGAGTTTGGGGTCAAATAAAAAGTAAATATTCATCATAGCTGGAATTCGAGAATTTTAACGATTACAATATTTTATATTTATGCGAGAAAATAAAAAGTATGAACAGAAAAATTAAAATGCTCAATTTTTAGTTTTATTACTACCTGAATACTAATCTTTACAGGCAAGTTTTCACTAAGTCCGCTGTCCCGAGGAAAAGCTACACTCCATTAAATTCTACTCAATTGGCCTTGAATTGGACGATCAGGTCACCATTTTATTGCAGGGATTATAAAACGTTCTGTCCAAAGCCTTGGATTAGCCAAAACACTGCCCAACTGACAAAACAATGAAGCGCTCTGTTAGTCTAAAATATTCACTTGGATCATTAGTTGGAAGTAATCGTAATTTAATTATTTATCTTAAGTCTTCATTGTTCATAATATATCATGGTTGTTCAAGCAAAATAAATTAGTGTTGGTTAAATTGAAAAATGACACCTGGACACGGAAATTAAACCCCAGGACATTTAACTTATTACGCCAATACTCTAACCACTGAGCTATCCAGGATTCGTCCCGTGCCCAAGGTCATTCTTCACTCATATTTTAAGGCAACAGTAACTCCACGTGCCGAAAAAATCTTATCTTGTGCTACAGGGTGGCACACGGAAAAGTAGCCCGCCTCCTATATCCAGCAGGCGCTTCACTCTGAATTGGAGGAGGTCAATCCCCTTCCGTCCCATCTTGTTCTTAAGACAAGCAGTTCACTTGTTCATTCTTCATGTCACAATATGGGTGGAAGGGGATTGACCTCCTCCAATTCAGAGTGAGGCGCCTGCTGGATATAGGAGGCGGGCTACTTTTCCGTGGGCCACCCTGTACTATATAGGCAAGTGGTCCATATGTTCGCCATCCCTAGTGTAAGGTATTCCCACTAGAATGGATTGTCAGTGACAGGGAGACTAGCGTTCGAATCCCGGCTGGGTGTACTAAGGGTTGGTATTTACAAATTGTTTTACATTCTCTATCTAAGCAATTGCGTGCGTATTTAATGTAAATTCTATCTTCTTCGTCTATACCCTATAAAGGTAAATATTTTAATAGTACGTACAGGTAGTAAAATGCGTTGCACCAAAAAAAAAAAGTAGCAATTTTAATCTATCAAATAACGCTCGTCCGTTTGTGAGCCAGCTAGATGTTGATATTTTATTTGAACGGCTATGTCGTAATTAGCTTCAAGAGTTTGTCAAAATAAAGCAAAGGCTGCCCTTTTCGTTAGGAAATAATTATATATCTTTATGTCATCTTCAGTTTAGTTTTTTTTCATGATTGGTTGCGGATCCTAAGAAAGAGTTTTATTGTGGGGAAGAGGAGGGGGAAGATAGAATGTTTGATCGAAATGTAGGTCTAGGCCTTTTAACAATGCATACTCTTGCCGGTTATCTTTCTAAATTATCCCAAGGATAAACGGCCCTGTGAATCTGGCTACGAACCTAGGGGCCCGGTGTTCAATTCCCGGCTGATACTTTGGGTATTTTTTCCTTAAGGGAAATAATCTCAACGGTCACCAGGGTTTGTATGATTATGCTTAAGTTAGGTTAAGACTCACACCGACTCCACAACTTCATAATAACTATCATCACAACATCTCATTTTGGGTACCACGTGTATATAACCTCGTGTGTTGAACCCTGGGCAACGTTCTGTGCCAACAGAGCGACTAATAGCCTACACGTAAGGCGATCTAATCTGGATGTTATGTTCCTCCCGGCCATATATGCCATACGATACCCGCCTCGGTGGCGTAGTAAGCTAACGCGCTAATCGTGTTAAGCTAGACCGCCGAAGACGGGAAGATCGAGGTTCGAATCCCGGTCGGGTGAACTGGTTTTTTCCCCTAGATGGTTTTCCACTCTCCCTCCACGCAAATGCGGGTTCACTTCTTCTATAACCAACCTTCCCAATTCCTAATCCATTAGAGTAATTAGTACTCAAGCGTATAACCCGAACGGGTAGTAAGACGCGGTGCTAAATAATAATAAATGCCATACGATAAAAAAAATCTAAGCTATTTCACAAAGCGTCTTTCACTATGAGTCAATAATGTGAAACCCGCTTGGGTGGCCGCATGGCATAAGGTGTTATTCTCACAGTAGACTTGATAGCCGATGATGGGGAGATTGTGGTTCGAATCTTAGTCAGACGTACTGAGGATGGATTTTAATCTCCACGCAAATGCGGGTACATTTCATCTAAATTTAACCTCCCTAATCCCTAAAACCATTAGCGAAATTAGTACACAAGCAGATAACCCGAACGGGTGATAATACGCGGTGCTAAAATACCTGACTCATTTAATTTATTAAAAACAAATTAAACTATAAAATATTCCAATAAGTTATGTATGTCCTTCCAACAACGTGTATATCATTGTAAATATATTAATCTCAATTGAAAATATACTTTTTCAATAACAGAACCTGTACCTACGCGCACGCAGACTAAATGCCAAGCTCATTTAGTCCCTGGTAACAGGAAGTTCGGAGTTCAAATCCCGGCTAAGTGTGCTGAGGGTGGTTTGTTACTAATGGTTACTAATGGTTAGAAAAGATTGTAAAAGACAATGGATTTTTTATACCCTTCAGATCCTAAATGAGTGGTATTCCGGAGCCCTTAACTCGATCGTAACCAACATGGGTAACCCTGAAAAACAGCCAAGGGCTGTTCCCTGGTAACTTTCAACGAAGTCTTTCAACAAAACTGTAACAAGACTACATCACGACCAGACTCTATAGGAAGACTGTAACAAGACCGGAACAAGACTGTCACGTGTGCTCGTTCCTAAGTAAACTGCACACTTCTTTCAATACTAAAGCGCATTCCACTTTGGAGTACATGGATGTGACAATGTATTGCTCACTCTGCACCTCTAAACACTCCCACGTTCAACTAGAACAATTAGAACTGTTGACTCTACAATAACATAGTTCAGAACGTTTAGTACTACACATCCAACCCTTAGCCTCTAAATATTTAATAATTTGATAGCAGAACTTACAAACTAACTTTTCGTTGGAGAGAAGGCCTACGTCTAATATTACGCAACCAGCCCAAGCGAGCAGTTGGAAAGTAACTTACATCTGCTAATATTCACCCAGCTCTAGCACCTAGATATTTACTAATTATAAAGTAAGACTAACAAACTAACTGAACCTACGACACTAGTTTAATAACACACACATGACACCTAGATAGATTAGTGTAAGTAAAATAACTTTAAAGTATATCATCCAATGTTTTAAAATAACGAGACATTACAGCTATCAAAAGTTTTCTTATTAAATTGGTAACTCCTATTCTCTTTAACTAAGCCATTTTGTTTACTTTTTAAAGTACATCCTTTAGAGGTAATGCTCTCAAACACTTCTGTGTAGTCAATCTTTATGTTTTTCATTTTGAACCAAAAAAAATGCTTCAAGAAACACTGTTAAATGCAGGCTGGTGTTGAAATATCTCCTTACGGGCACAGCATATTTGAAGGAAAATATTATTTCTTATAGTAAGGGCAGTTTTGAAGTGACATGAACAATTCTCAATAAAATTATCTTAAAAATTTTGTTGTGACCGTGTTAAAAATTACTTTATTTGTTTGAGGAAGGCTAAATCTACGTTTATAGCCATTTTCCTTTGATCTCATAAATGAAATATTTCGTGTGTGAAATGTTATTGAAACTAAACTAATCTCACTTTTACATGAAGTTTTAAATACAAGTCTTAAAATGTAAGGTTTTTAATCCTTTAGGTACAGTACATGATGATACGTTTCCCCTTCATTTTGACGTGGGCCCTATTTCGAAATATCAAACCACTTCTTTAATGACGTGGGATTTCTGGAAGTTGGTAACGCTTCTAAGCGCTCTAAAGTAGGCGGTCTCCTTAAGAATCTTGCATTTAATCTCCGGAGGCCTAATTAATAACCATTGCCAGTAATAATTATTGTTGATTGTGATAAAGGGATATACATTTCAATTTGACAGTCAGTCGATATTTGGAGAAGGAAAACGGTTTACTAATTGGGGGGG
>CABFWO010000778.1:11966-38524 GCA_902155825.1 Timema genevievae
GGGGGGGGGGGGGAGATAACTGGGTCAAATAAGTTAATTACTCAAATGGGATGAAGGATGGATGGCCCACTGATGGATTTGGTGATGGAGGCCTAGAGACATACTGAAAATACTACTCAATTAAATCATAGAATGGCTCTATTTTAATTTTCTCGTGCACCGCGTTTTAATGCCCGTCCAATAGTTACGCGTATTTATACTTATTGAAGTAGGGGTGAGGAAGGTAAACCTATGGCAAATGTACCCGTATTTAAGTGTAGTAAGAGGAGGAAACCATTTAGGAAAAAATGCTTTTGGTACACACAACAGGGATCCAAAACCCCACCTCGCTATCCTGTGTCTAGGTAATCATTTTTCGACTAAGCTATAATTATATAATTGCTTTTGATGATCCAACTAGTCGAGCTATAAAAAAATCCATTGCTCGAAAAATCAGTTTGACTTATTTTAATGAACCTACTTTCATGTATTCGTAGTCAAAACCATAGTTTCTGCAGTTCTTGCTGTTGACGGGTGGCGTCTACTTCCACAGCTGTATAATTAATAAAGGCACCTTTAGTCAATACGTTTATATTTGTATATATATATATATATATAGAGCCTATTAAAAGATTATTAATATACCGATCTGACTATAGCATAGCTCTGAGAAGAAATACATCTAGAGGAATTCATACTCGCCGTCACTTTATGAAGACACAACAGCGTAAGAATATTTTTCCGAACACGAATAGTCTGGTCATTAAAGTAATGCAACAACTAGACAAAGATGGATTGCCATAAATTCCATGTTCAGTCAATTATTTGACCTCTCTTTGACACATAACATATATTTAACATTAAATTTTCCAAATTTTTAAGGGATTACGTCCTCCTTGTAAAATATTTCGTTATTTTACTTTCAAAACTCATGGTTGTTTTATAGTCCTGTTAAAAAATATATATATTTAAAAGCGCTTGTATTTAAGAATTCTTTCCAGGTTTGTTTTGTGTAATGAACACTATATTTTAGATAAAGCTAGTAAAAACGAAGAGATATCCTTTGCATAATCTTTTAGATACTTTTGAAAAGAAACTGAGCCTGGCTGTATTCCAATTTATTGATCCTTCTGAGAGACATGGAGTTAGTTATAGGAAGAACTCGCACGACACTAGTTGGGAAGGACATATAACATCTTTAAACAGTCAAAAGATACAGTGCACTGCAGTTTATTTGGTTTTGTAGTTTTAATAGATGTAAATGGTTTGATAAATAAATATAAGTAAATTAATGCTAAGCCAGGGTACTCATGGTTGTTTTATAGTCCTGTTAAATAAAAAAGAGTTGGAGAGAAACTTCAGAATTGAGGAACATTCTCTAAAGATCTATAATATAATAATAATAATAATAATAATAATAATAATAATAATAATAATAGTATAATAATAATAATAATAATAATAAGAATAATATAAAAATGCTCTATCGACACCATTAAGTGACACGTGAATGTTTATATATAACGTTTAAATTTGGATAACCAGCTAGATAAATGAAACCTTAAGGTGGTGACGTAGGGAACGCGAGAAAAGCAAAGTGTTTTTGAAGTTTTTATAACAAAACCTTTTTTGGTCAAAATAAATAAAATAATTGATTCAGTACAAACATAAGAGTTTAATTTTCTTCACACGGTGACCACAAAATTTCTTGAATATCTGTAAAAGGAATTCTGGAATTTAATGACAAGTTTTTTTTCTTCTTCTAAAATGTTTGTCATTAAATTCTAATATGCTCATGAAAGATATTCAATAACTGTTGATATTACAATGTGAAGAAAATTAAACTCTATGTTTGTAATGTATTTTATTTTTGAAAAACATTTTAGTGGTTAATAAGGAACGAATTATATTAATTAGTTTTTTTATTTAGGCAAAAAAAAATGTTATTATAACTGTAAAAACACTGACCGTCTCGCGTTCTCTACATCTCTACATTAAACACCCAAAATATGTTGACACAATTGGAGTGCCTAATTGGTTGGTTCAAAACATTATTCAACCTGATTTCATGTATACTGCGGTTGTCACGATTGACAGATGACGTCGATTTTGACAGATTTATAACCTTTAGTAAATGTTAGCTACTCTTATAATAGCCCAGCTCTTATATAATTTTCCGTAAACCAAGTTATACTACCCGTCCGGTCTCTTGGCATATTTATAAAAAAATTAGGTTATAGATGAGGAAGGTAGAGTCCAAACAAAATATACCCACATTTGTTTAGAGAGAAAAACCCATTAGGATAAAAAAAACTTCAGTACACCCTTCCAGGATTCAAACCTCGACACCCTCATCTTAGGAAAACCACGAGACAAACGCCTTTGTAAGAGGGCCTACTTATGTGTTTTTTTTATATTTGCATGGATAGATAGATACATAGATAGCTCTATGGGTGCCCCAAATCAGAGAAAATATGTAAAATCTGGAAATGCCAGGGAAATGTTACGGAATGTTGTATATGTGCCCGTCAAGGAAAGATAATGGTCTTAATTGCATCATACTCAAACATTATTTTTAATGAATATCTGTTTTAATTTTATTTTAGTGCATTTAAAAAATAATTATTTACAACAAATGAAGTTTTTTTATAACTATTATGTACTGTGAGCTACATTCTAATTTGAGTTTTACTAAGCGAAATTTGAATCTTTGGATCAAGGATACCACATATTTTTAATGAGATTTTGTGGTCATCCTATATGTGTATATATATATATAATTGTGTATATATTACAACTTTATGTATAGGCCTATATCACATTGTGTTTATAGAGCATTGCATGAATATATCATTGCGTGTAGGCCCTATATATAGCGTTGTGCATGTATAGCATTGCGTGTATATAACATTGTGTATATAAGCCTATATAGGTATATATACACAATTCTCTTATATATAGATGTGATTAAAGACCTGCTTGACATATGAACACATTCAGATAAATTTTCATCTAGTTTCCTCACCAACATATCATGAAGTCACAGCAGTGTCCGAACATGTTCCCTGACCGAATATTATGGTCATGGAAGTGATGTAAAGACATGACAGGAGATGAATTACTATACATTCCAGGTCCAGTCAATTTTTATACCCCTTCTCCTCTTGTTCTACAGCCTCCAAACACACCCCTCTTCCCACAGTCCACTCCAAACACTGAGTAAGGGTGTCCATTTCCCTGTGATGAGAGTGAATTCCACTAGCTTTATTAGTCAAAATGTTATAGCTTGTTTTAATTAGGTCTATAACTAGTATATGCCAGTGATTCCCAAGAGAAATATGTTTATCATTCCATTAAAAACACAAATCCTAGGTTCGATGTAGGAAGAAAACAAAGGCTCTATTTGAATTATGAACAATTCTCGGACTGAAAGGCACCAATCTCGTCTAGCCTGATTTTCCAAGTAATGGGGAGGTTGGGATTCGTATTTTACCCGGGTGTACTGAAGTTTTTTACTAAATGGTTTTCCTATACCCCTCCACGCAAATTCGTGTACATTTTCTCTAAATTGTAGCTCTATTATCATTATTCCCTTAGTATGATATATTACATATGTTGATATTAAAATAAGTTTACTATTTACTTCAGAACTGGTTGTTAAAGTTTTTTTAATCAATTGCAATAATTATTTTATATTACTTTGGCCATTATGTTTGATTAATCCCTTAAATTACTTTGTCCTGAGATCTTAGTTCTATTGGTAGTGTCACTCTGACTATCTATTTATTTTGAGGTAGATAATTTGTATTTCCACTAAAAATATAATGTAATCGCTAACTCTTAAATTAAAGATCAAGTTCTGGTTGTTATGTTTTCTATCAAATTTTAGTTAGGCCTACAATAAGCCACTATCAATCACCTGAAATGTACAGTTGAACTTTAAATGGTTTAATAAAGCGTTGAAAAACAGTATAAAAGTATCTCTAGTTTGTTTACGATCCCTTAGATCAGTTAGTAGCACGCCTGTAAACTAAACTAAAGGATCTATTTATTTAAATTAGGGTTCTCCCTTCCACGCATGATTAATTTGTATAGCTGTGGGCCTGGACATTATGTTTGTTCTAAGTTAAGTTAGTGCAAGTCGTCTTCTTAGATAGTTGGTCTATAAAGTTCACGTTAAATAGCTCCCATCAAATGTAACTATTTTTTATCCATAAAAATTATCAATTCAACTCAGCTGTTTCAATTCAATCTTGTTGCGGAAGTGTTATGGAATTTGGAATTTATATTAGGGTAGGTAACCAGCTTTTTTTTTAAAATATGAGTTTAATAATGCATGAATAAAAATGTTGACTTGGGAGGCTGGGGTTTAATTTCATATCTGGTGCACTGTGGGTAGTTTTCCGCCCATAATCAACAGCAGTTTCTCTCTTTATGGGAGTACTGTTCCATTACCTTAAAATATCCTCTACTCATAACATTACATTATACCTGCTTCGATGGCCACATGATTTAAGGCGTCATCTAGTGTTAGACTAGACTGCCGATGACAAGGGGATCGGATCCCGGTTGGCTGAACTGAGGGTGGTTTTTCCAAAATAGTTTTCAACTCTCCCTCAACCTAAGTGTGGGTGTATTTCCTCTAAATTCAACCTTCCTCATTCCCAACTCATTAGCGTAATTAGTACATCATATACGTATAACCTGAGCAGGTAGTAAGACGAGGCGCTATAAATTATAAAAATATTACATTAGAGTGTACGGTGCAAGTCAATGAACTCCAGGGAACTGCTACTAAAGCGTGCTAATAAAAGAGCTGCAGTCAGCCTTTCTGACCACTCAGCCATTTGTTCTAATTACCGTGTGTCCTTCTGGCACCGTACTGCGTCCCGCTCCTCTCAGCCCCTGACTGTGGGTTAGCTCCTCCACCTCTGGTGCTGAGGTCCGTGGGGGCCATACCAACCCCTCTGTCCTCCTTTCCCCGCTGAAGCCCCAGGATGGCATCGATGGTGAAGTTCTTGCCGGTGATGGGGGCGGTGGCGACCGGGCCGGGACTGCCACTGCTGTCGCCACCGCTGTCCGCCGAGGGTGGGAGCTTCGCCGCCGCCGTAGAGTAAAGGAGGAGCGGGGGTGGTGAGCGGGAGGTGGCGCTCGGTGGGTAATGACTGGGGCTGGTGGCGCAGTTCCAGGAAGTGGGAGAAGCTCGGGTAGCCCAGCATCATGGTTAACGCTGTCCTGTTTAGTTAGTCTACTATCGAAACACTCCTCCCCACTCACTTTGTAGATGACGTCATTTAATATGCCACAGCCTTGATAGGTTAAATATAAGGAAGCTCATAAATTCCTATGTGAACCTCAATGCGAAGATGTCCTCCCTAGTAAAGACTACAAATACTCTCAGTGGAGTAGTCACAAGGTAGATGACGTCATAAACACACTTGACTACCTTATAGCTCAGTTTCTCAACCATCCCAACGGCCGAAGATTCACGCTTTCTGCAAAACCACACACCATCTCGGTTGAAAACAACCAATCACGTGTTAGGTGACGTCAAACGCACGCAAATACTTGCTGAAATAGTTTACACACGTGGTTGTTTATTTCTGCCCTTTTGTTTGGGATTGATCTGCCTTCATTCTACTAGCAGCATCCATCATGTTTTATGTAAGTTCACCTTATATATCAATCACAGTTTGATTATTAAAAATATACTTCTACCTTTGTATATTTATTTAACACTGTCAGCCTTGACCAAAATTGAGGTTTATTTGGTTCTATATTTGAGATACCTTAACTCACACGTCAAGTCTCATATTATTTTGACTGATAAGACACAAATATCTTGCTAAAACACCTTCAAAACGTGCCAATACTCATAACTATAAATTTCGGTCTCGATGTAGATTTTGGTTGAAGTTGTACTTCATTGAGCCTAACAATAATATCATATTGCTCAAAAATATTTAACGTGGTGACAATTTCTTATCTTAATCTGTTCTTATGAACACGCCTAAAAATGTTTGCTATTCAAAGAGTCACAAATCGAAACTACACAAATAACGATACAGAAATGTGAGCAGAGAATTATTTAGATGTGCTTGTAAATCAACCATCTATAAGAAATTGAAAACACAAATAATAAACTTGAAACATTTTAGACAACTTTTGTTTCTAATTCAAATCGTTTATAATCAAAAGTTTGTCTATAATCTAGAGCTCAGTTCATTGTTAAACGTTTATTGGTTCATTGTCAATATACTGTAGATAACTTCCAACGACACTTTCATAGTTGATTATTAAAAGGTAAATAGCACAATATATTGTTAAAATGTCACAAAACATAGCTGTAAAACGATAATATTTGTTGAAAATAAAATAGGCACAAAGAAGTCTGGTATCACAGTTTTTTTTATGCTCTTCCAATAGTCACAAGAATATGACGTCTCCGATGGTACCGTACCAAAAATAATTAGCTCTTCTTCGATACAACCTAACACTGAGCCACTCAGATTGACAATAAACCGAAAACCCAACACCCGTCTCCCCCACCCACCCTCGACCGAAAGCCCACGCAGAAACGCCCCCCCTCCCCTTCACTCATCCATCCCAGAAAAACCAGTGATTGGTCACTATGTCCTCCCCCTCTCACTTCCCCTACTCGGCTTGCTACCTGATGTTATCCATGCTACAATCTTAATTACAATCAGCGGTAGCGAAAGCGGGACTTTCAAAGCTTCCTTCTTCTGCCGCTAGGCCCGTCTTGCTTCGTCTTGATGAAGTCCGTCGCTTACTATAAGGGAGGAGGGGGAGGGAAGTGAGTGAGATATCCCCTTCTTCCCCTTCAACACTACTGGGTGATTTCCCCTTTCACCCTTCATCCAAAATGTGCTTTTGAAGAGGATCGCCTGAGAACAGCTTAGCTCCAGTTTAACGATTAGACATGATGACCTTAACTCCCTTTTTATTTTCTCATGACGAAAGTATTGCGAACGTGACATTTTTCGACCTCGAGATAATGATGAATCTTTACGTTTTATGTGGTCTCGAACCCAAGAAAGTAAGTCCTGCAATTCGGTCTGTTTGTCTATCCTTGGGAATAGAGATGAAATGGTTTGAAGGATTTGGTCCAAACTATTTAGATGTTATATTATCACACTTCAGGATATTTACTTTTATTTTCACTCTGACTCTCAAATTAAGGGTTGTTTACTAATGACTGGTTTTCAAAAATTCCAAATTTTTCAGAATTGGCTCGAGCAATTTTTTTAATGGGTCCATGAGAAGTTTTTGACGTGACAAATAACACTGCATACTTTTTGTTCGTGGGAAAATTCGTTTAAGGATAGTTTACTGATAACGGTTTTTTTTTATTTAAAAATTTGCAAAAATATCTTTAATGATTTTGTTCAAAATGAGTACATGATAAAAAATAATATATGTTGATTTTTCTCAAATAAATTAATTTAATGCTTGAATGCTTATGAATGGTTTTAGAAATTTTGAAATATTTCTAAAATTACTTTTACGATTTAGTTAAAATTGTATGTTGTATTTTACATGATAAGTAAGAATTTAGTTTTACTTTTACAAATAAGTTATAAATAGCTATAGGGTAACTTACAAATAACTGATTTTTGAAAGTTTGATTTTTTTAAAAATAATTCGAACAATTTTGTTTACAATTTATGTATGACAATTCTTTTTTTTTCTTACAAGATCATATGTTTGTTTTTCTGAGTAAACTAACTGACGGATCGTTTACTGAAAACCTATTTTTGAAAATTTTGTTCCACTCGACTAATCGAGAAAGCTTTTATTATTGTTTTGTACCATTTATTTCCTGACTGTTAATAGCCAACTTAGGTTAGGTTCTTGTGCTTAATTTATTTTTCCATCCAAACATGTGTTAAGCAATAATGTTTTTATATGTTCTATGAGACAATAGTAGTAGTAAACCATACATTTATTCAGAGGGGGGGGCCCGTATCGGTTAACACGTGGACTAAACATAAACTCGTATAGTATAGCTTTTGGTTACGAGGAGGTCGGAGTTTTATTCTCAAATAGGTAAACTGCTGTTTGCTGTTTCTTAAATGGTGTATCATGTTTTCTCTACGCAAATGGAAATTTTTCTTTTATTAATTTTTTGATTCTAAAGGTGATGAAAGTTTAAAAATGTTGTGGTGGAATATTATTTTTATTGTTAATAGTTATTGTGGGTAGTTCAATTATTGAGATTATTGTTGTTAACTGTTCTAAAATGATTTGATTACATATATATTTGAAATTATTAACAATATAGTTTGTTTAGTGGAAGGTTGGTTTGGTTATTGGTATTTGGTTAAATACTTATTCTAAATTCTACCTTCCTCATTCCTACCATATTAGTGTAGTTAAATCATGACAACTCTGACGGCTAGTAATATAAAGCGCAACAAATATGGAAGTTTTTTTTAAGAAGAGAAGAACATCGGGGGCTGATTTTAAAATAAGATGTTACTTACTGTAGTGAATTTGATAAAATGTTTAGTGAATTAGAACATGGCCTTTGTTTCACTCTTGCACTAGTGTGTTTTCATAAGAGATAAATTGTTACTTGTTGGCTGTTTAAGGTCATTAGACCATAACATTTTATTGGACAATTTTAAAAAGTGTATAATTATAAGCTATAAATAGTGGTTCAATGATTTCAAATCATTACAGTTCACGAGTTATAAGCTGTCAAAATTGCTATTTAATGCTTTTTGCGTACCTACCATTGTTAAGGTAAAGTAATTAATGTAGCGGGCCGAAGCTTACTATAACTAGATATTAATATGAGGTGTATGCAATTATATATTTATAATAATAAGCTAATAATAATAATAATAATAATAATAATAATAATAATAATAACTTAATAGAAATGTCCTTGTTTCCCGGTGTCATAAATAAAAAGTTGTTGAGGTCCAAAAAAAAAAAGTCTTGAGCTGGGGATTTTCATAAAAATCATAAAGCATTTAAACTGTCACTAGAATTTACTAGGCCTACAAATACTGGGATTTGTATGAACAAAAAAGTTGACTTAGACGGTTTTTATCGCGGGTACGATGACTACTATACCATTTAATGGAAATTTAAGACTTACCTATTAAGCTTATTATATATATATTTCATAAGATTAGTCCTCTGATTAGTCGCATTGAGAGAATCCTATTGGAGATTAATTCGGACCAAAAATGTTCGTATTTATCAGAAAGTTTAGTGGATTTGTCCAACACATCTTACTACGCGTTCGGGATACCCCTGTTTAACCACACTAATGAGTAAGGATGAGAGATTTACCATTATTTATATTAATTGTACCCTCATTTGCACGTAAGAACGGTAAAAAACTATTTTGTTAAAAAAACTGAGCTATATTCGAACCCCGGTCTCCCTATTACTGGCAATCCAGTCTATTGGGAGGGTGACACCTTAGGGTTTAGACCATGGAACTACTGATGCGAATAGGAGGTACGATAAACTAACTGTGAGACGATTCGTTTGAGCGTTTTAATTTGCTTGGTTCCAAGAAATACAGTAAAAAAAATATTCAGATATGAGTATAATTTTATTAATCGCAGATTTATTAAACCTGACGTAGCAAGAAACATATAGGCTCCTACTTAGCCATAAACTTTTGTAATGATGCTGGTTGTCAAAGATTACCCTACAAGCAAAGACAACAAATAAACTCGGAAAAACTAGTTTCGGTTAGCACACAGAGAAAGGTATTTTCCGGTGGAAGGTCGAGATTCAAACCACAACGGGGTGTACTGAAGGTGACTTTCCACCTTCCCTTTGCGCATAGTTTGTGGTAGGCCTACACTTCCTCTTTATTTTACATACCTCATCCCTAGCTTCATTATAGTATGCGAAACACCCAGATGGGTTATAAGACGTGAAACAAAGAGGAAAAAATACTTGAAAACGAAGACTTTATATGCAACGCTTATTTAAGGGTCCCGTTTTGAATTCCCAACGTGGGCCGAAAAAGTTATGGGTTTTTCTATCGTTTACTAAGGGTTAAATAAATGGTATGGGGTCTGGTTGTCTTATTTCCTTTAGAAGTTAGAGCCAAGCCATAATAAACAGCCAAATCATAAAGTCAAATGGAGAAACGGTCTTTTTGCTTATGATCGCCAATTGCAGGCTAGAAGTTTTTTTTTTTAATGTCGATCAATGTGAGACTGTGATTGGCCACAGAGGCGTGCGAGCTAAAGTATGATTGGCCGTGGAACGCGCGAGGGGGGGGGGAGGAGNNNGGGGGGGGGGAGGAGTCCAGATTTGAAATTGAGGGGCGGGGTTTCTGAGGTATTTTATTAGACATAATGTAGAGATGAGGAAAAGCCAGAAAGGGGAAGAAAAAAAAAGAGACAGACATTTTTTTCAAAGCGTGATTGTGATGGGATGGAGGGGTCGAGGGATCAGTGAATCCCGCCTACCTTTACTTTCTTCATTTTTATATTTCGTTTATTAAAGCGTGCTTTAGATGAAGCGGCTAAGTTCGCACAAAATCCCTTTAAATTAATATTGACGTTACGTATTGTATTAGTTGAGTTCTAGACGGCAAGATTAAGAATAAGCCCCCGTTTTAGTTTTCTTTAAAAGCACTCGAAAAATAAATGAAAAAACATATTTAGTAAACCATTTATTTAACACTGTCCAGCCTCACTTATTTGTTTGTAATATTCTTCTACTTATTTACTTACTTATTCTACGGCACTAGAAACTTGAAAGTTCACTGTCGCACTTAATATTCTTCTACTACAGTTATTAAACCCCCTTTTTTTTGTAAATTATTTTAATTTAATTTAACCTTTTATTTTATCCAGTAAAGACACGATGTGTTAGACCAAGGGTCTCCAAACTTTTCAGTGCGTGGGCTACGTAATATAATTTACACATTTTCTAGGGCAAAAGTATTTTTTTTAAATACATGAATTTATAACATTTATTTGGATCTTTTTGGGGGAATCAGCATGATATTATTCAGAACGAAAGAAAAATGTAACAATTATAAATAAAGGCCGCAGGGCATACATATTTTCAAAAAACAGAAACCAATATTTACACTGGGATAGCAATGTGAGATATCAATTATTGTAACTAACAAACCATTGAGTTTTGCGCAACAAGATCAATGGAAATGATGGAACTAATTTTTTAATTTCAAAATATTGCTGAACTATAATTTTTCAAGCTTGAGGTACCCATTATTAGAATGGACTTCAAATGATTATCAGATAAATTTGCTTGATAGTTGGACTTGACATACTTCATTCTTGACAATTTTTGTTCACACGGGTTGTTTTACTAAAACCTGACACAACTCCACAAGCAAATCGCTTCAAATTCGTAGACTTCTCAGACCGCAAAAATTTATAAAATTGGATCAGATTACCTTCTTTATACTTGTGTTTCAGCATCTAATCTGATTCGAAATCAATAATTTTAATTTGAAACTGACTTGGAACTGTTTCAACATTGCAGTCAAATGGATTTCAAAACAGCCTATTTTCATCTGTTTTTTCCATCAAGATCAGAAAATCGTCCCCAAAATGGTTTTTGTAAGTCAGAAATGAATTTTAATGCAAATGAAGAAGGAAATTCTACTTGAGGTTCTTCATGATAGTTTTCCACAACATAGGAAATGAACCAAGTTATGAACATTCATCTGTTCAAGTAGCATCGTTTTTGCCCTGCACGCCTTGACATGCGCGTTTCAGCTTGAAACTTTAGATTCAATTGATTAATATGACCGGTCACATATGCAAAAAAATGCCCCTTTCCAAAGCCAGTCAGTGTTTGATAAAAGTGATTGAGGTGGATTTTTCTCTGTGAGAAATGAATCAATTTATATGTAACTAGCGGACCCGACAGACGTAGTCCTGCCCGAACGTTGGCTTTTCGTTTGGGTGGCATAATTGATATCTATAATAAAACAAATACTATGTAATCATCACAATTACAAATTCACAATGAACTCCAATTAGTGAGTAACACAAATATTAAAAATTCAGTGTTTGTCAAGACAACATACAAAATAAAACATATTTTCATTTTTGGCATTTCGCCCACACCTCCACAAATATCACCTGTATCGAAAAACAAACATAACTATGAATTATTCTCAGAAGTTAAATTATTCATGAACTTTTCAGAAGGTTTTAACGGTCAATTATTGATGAACTTATGATATTTTAACGGTCAATTATTAATATTATATTCATTATTATAAATATTGGGGAGGTGGGGGGTGAAATTTTGAGGTTACATGTTCTGATATGCAAAAAATCTTTAAAAAATTTCCCCCCCAAAAAATTCCCTAAAAAATTAAAAAAATCCTAGAACCCGATTGCAGCGCCACCTACCGGGTCCAATTGTGAATCTAAACCATCCACGGACCCACTAAAGCACACACAAAAAATTTCATCAAAATCGGTCCAGCCGTTTAGGAGGAGTTCAGTGACATACACACGTACAGAAGAATTATATATATTAAGATAATTTATATTTATAATAACTAGTCAATATAGTTACTTATTTTAAAAATTATGTAGTATCTTTCGTGACTTTCATTTTGAGGTCTTTAATCATATGGCGCCTACGACTGAAAATGAGAGTTTGCAATTCAAACACCACTCTGACTTGATGTCATGGGGGTAAGCACGCGTTCGGACAGGAACTGGATGTCAAATGTACTGCATGGTTAAGAAATAAAGAAGGGAAACAATTAATTTATTCATTGATAAATCTTGGGGCGAGCGGAGCGTCGTTTAGATACCCCTGCATTAGACTATACTTTCTACTATAAAACTCTAAAGTACAACTTACTTTGGAGGGAAAGTAAAGCCATCGGTCCCATGTAGATTTTGGCATTTAAAAGATCCCTGAAAGGTAAGTAAAAATACCTTTCTAGACAAATTAGTATGCTCTTTCACTCTCGCTCGTAAAATTTGTATGTGGGAGGCAACGGGAAACCACCACACTTTCTGAACCTCCCTAGTACATGTGCTTTCTAGCAGATGGTGTGGACAGCACTAACCGGCCTAATTGCTGGGTGCATTCCCAGCTCCGGATGGACGAGAAGCGCATCAAAACAACCTGTGGGCTGAACACTCATCAATCAATTCTTTTTATTTGTATTAAAATTTTTAATTCTTAATCTACATAATTTGTTATACCTTTTTTTCCAAACAATCAAATTATTTGAATTAAGTAGTAACTTAACTACTATAATAATTTATAATAGGTATAATATACTGTTCACGTTTATTAAATTAATAGCTCAGTATAAGCTTTGGCCGATTTGCAAAGGTGTGTAGTGATACTGTTTTGGACCCCTCTCATCTATTCAAACAGTCATGGATGAAGTGTATTTTTGTTTAAAGAACTGTATGTGAAGTTTCCTTTTAATACTTCATCCATGGAGAATCACGCGCTTTCAGAAGTAATTTCAATAAACTACGTTTTAAAAACCTTTCTTTTCTTTAAAAGACCAACTCCGTTGTATTAGGAGATCCTGTAAAATGCTGGCTCCCTTTACCCAATAAGGAAATATCACGATAAAACTTCGTATCATTAAGATTGTCTCCCATTCGCGGAGCCGCTAACGCAATAGGTGAGAACTTATTTGAAAATTCCAAAAAATTAAACGATTTGGTTTCTTGTATCCATACGTAAATTGAGTTTTATTATTCAACTGTAACCATTAAGTTATTATGATATTAATTTTAACAGCTGTAAGATAAATATGTTCTTTCGTCAACAATGGCAATTCGTAATTTGGTAAGTAGCCTAGTACGGCGTTTCGGTACAGCCCCGAGGCTATCAATTAACCTACTTTACACATCCGGGGCCCCCCTCGGTGGTGATTATGCTAAAGATGTTAAAACAGGAAAATACTGGATAGCACTGGTTCAATACGGCGCTGTGACCCCCTTTCCACTTCCGGGTGCCCCACTCGGTGGTGATTATGCTAAACATGTTCAAACAGGAAAATACTGGATAGCACTGGTTCAATACGACGCTGTGACCCCCTTTCCACTTCCGGGTGCCCCACTGGGTGGTGATTATGCTAAACATGTTCAAACAGGAAAATACTGGATAGCACTGGTTCAATACGACGCTGTGACCCCCTTTCCACTTCCGGGTGCCCCACTGGGTGGTGATTATGCTAAACATGTTCAAACAGGAAAATACTGGATAGCACTGGTTCAATACGGCGCTGTGACCCCCTTTCCACTTCCGGGTGCCCCACTCGGTGGTGATTATGCTAAACATGTTCAAACAGGAAAATACTGGATAGCACTGGTTCAATACGACGCTGTGACCCCCTTTCCACTTCCGGGTGCCCCACTGGGTGGTGATTATGCTAAACATGTTCAAACAGGAAAATACTGGATAGCACTGGTTCAATACGGCGCTGTGACCCCCTTTCCACTTCCGGGTGCCCCACTCGGTGGTGATTATGCTAAACATGTTCAAACAGGAAAATACTGGATAGCACTGGTTCAATACGGCGCTGTGACCCCCTTTCCACTTCCGGGTGCCCCACTGGGTGGTGATTATGCTAAACATGTTCAAACAGGAAAATACTGGATAGCACTGGTTCAATACGGCGCTGTGACCCCCTTTCCACTTCCGGGTGCCCCACTCGGTGGTGATTATGCTAAACATGTTCAAACAGGAAAATACTGGATAGCACTGGTTCAATACGGCGCTGTGACCCCCTTTCCACTTCCGGGTGCCCCACTGGGTGGTGATTATGCTAAACATGTTCAAACAGGAAAATACTGGATAGCACTGGTTCAATACGGCGCTGTGACCCCCTTTCCACTTCCGGGTGCCCCACTCGGTGGTGATTATGCTAAACATGTTCAAACAGGAAAATACTGGATAGCACTGGTTCAATACGGCACTGTGACCCCCTTTCCACTTCCGGGTGCCCCACTCGGTGGTGATTATGCTAAACATGTTCAAACAGGAAAATACTGGATAGCACTGGTTCAATACGGCACTGTGACCCCCTTTCCACTTCCGGGTGCCCCAGGTCATTAATCGGTGAATAAGCATGTTCAAACAGGAAAATACGGGCTAGCACTGGTTCAATACGGCGCTGTGACTCCCTTTCCACATCCGGGTGCCCCAGGTCATTAGTCGGTGAATAAACATGTTCAAACAGGAAAATACGGGCTAGCACTGGTTCAATACGGCGCTGTGACCCCCTTTCCACATCCGGGTGCCCCAGGTCATTAATCGGTGAATAAACATGTTCAAACAGGAAAATACGGGCTAGCACTGGCTCCGATGTGATTTCCACATCCGTGTGAAATTAACCGTTATTCCCCGGGGGGCCCAATGCCATTACGCGGCATGGGTGGTAAGGCTCAAGCAACGTGATGCGGATCTTTGTGTGTCTATCGAGGGCCATCACCACCCCCTACCCACTAGCCAGGGCTCATGGGTTTAGCCCAATGGGGCATTTGATTTTAATGTGTGCAGCAGTGTAAGTATCCACCATGGAGCCTTTTGGTGGCGGCGTATGAAGATAATGTGGTAGGAAGGAGTAAGGAAATGTTCTGGAGGGAAAACTACCAACAGTACACCTCAGCAGGTATTCAAATCCCCACAACCTCACCCACCACTAAATTCGAACCCCGATATCTTTCGCTGGGTGCTTCATGCCCTGTAGTTGCCAAACCCTATAGAAGAATATGGTGTTTTCAAATTGTACGCAACCGTTCTCTCGCTAGAATATGTTGTAGTAGTTTCAAAGACAGAAAGGCTCTGACAATATACACGTGACAACTTTACCAGAGTAAATGTTAAATAATGTAGACGGGTAGATGTTAAGCTTTATTGATTTACACACGTGTAGTTAATATAGCTTTAGCAAGTAGAATATATGTGTATAAAGGAGGACTAAGTATACTATTATTATTATTTCACAGCTTTAATATCTGTTTAAGGTAAAGTGTCACACGCACACGAACACCCACATATATTCATTTTTTTATTTAGCACCATGTCCATTAGTTTTTAATGTGTGCCCCATGAAGGAGATGGTAACATTGCCGGACTGAACTATTAACTAGTGCAGGATGATGGTCGCTATCTTGCACAACGCTATTTAAATTATTATGATAAGCCAAACTTATATTCACATATATTCATTTCTTAATCGGTGACCTGGCGGTTGAGGGTAAGGTGTAAGACTTCTGTGCTGAGGGTCAGAGGTTCAATCCTCGGTCCCGACACAGATTTATCTGGTTGCCAAACCCTTCCTTCACCTCTGAGAAGACGTGTATTAATCACAACTTGTGAATGTGAGGAATGTTGACCTCCACCGTTGTTCGGATCCCACGTTAAACTACCTACAGTCCTCCATTTCATCTCACAATCACCCTACCATTACACACTAGTAAAAGTTAAGACGTAGATATTATATTAATAATTAAAAATTAATGAGAATTATGGGTTCAAATTGGTTGACAATTAAAGATATTGTGAAAATTAAATTATGTTAAACTTTATGAAAAGTTAAGTTACTTGATATACATATTAATTACAACATGTACTCTACTCCATTCACGGTAGGAATTACTCTCTGAAAGGTCTTTTTTCCTACCAATATCCTACTATATAATAGCTTTCTGGTAGGGAAAAAGGCCTTTCAGAAAAAATTCCTACAGTGAACGGACTTTAATATGAGTCAAGTGGGGTACGCTAATAACATAACATACACATTATTAGTTGACAATCATTTATAAGTGAAACTATAATCAATTATAATAAAAACAATTAATTTACTAAAATAGTTAAAATATAGTGTAAAAGTGTGATTCAAGTGAAAAATAAACAAATTGAATGATACTATGCACTAGGATTGACCAATTGTTTTGAATGAAAGTAACAAACTGAACACATAATACATAAAAAGATTAAGTTTAAAAAGATTTAAAATATAGAACAAATTTAAAACAATAGTTAAGATGAGCTACATAAAATTGATGCGTGGTTTAAATTGAAACCATTATAGTTCAAGAGATTTTCAGAAAGCAAACTCAGTTTTATCGGTTATCTAAGTCTTATCTGGAAAAATTTGTCCCTTTTCTCCTTTTTCAGTGTTCCCGTATTGCTGTTAGTTACTGGAACTCTATTTGTCCAACATGTTTCGGTGCTAGTACCAACGCACCATGATCATGGAGCTGAAATTAAGATTAAAGATTTGCTATAAAATACGATAAAAGTGAAACATAAGGTTAAACTGTGAGTAAAGAAGAATGCAATTAAATATAATATTAAGTAATGTGACAGTATTTGAAACAAAAAACTAACTTCTCATAGGTGATGACACACAATGTGTTGTAACGAACTTATGATGTTAGCTGACTAGGTGTGGTGTGTTGCAGAGCTAGGTAAAATTGAACATACAGTGATGACAACTTAATTTGAGGATAGTTGAATATATATGAAGGTATACAATGTTAGGTTTGAGAAAGATGAAAGATATGACCAAAAAAAACAAACAAGTTGGAGAAATAGATGGATAGGATTATGGAGGAGAAACGGTTCTAATCTTCTCGGCTCCAGCTCGAACGGGCCATTTATCTACGTTGGAGGTCAGAGCAGAAAAGAATGGGTCTAAAGGATTTTGGTGTTCTTAGGTAAATATTTTATAGTGTTAATTAAAATTTGTTTGGAAGAGTATAGTTGTTCGTTAAGAATAGGTTTTTTGTGAAGAATATCTGCATGAATGAAAAAGTTTTTTGCTGTGTTTAATTTGGTTCCTTTGTGAGCAAAATAAAGGGGTTTCAAACATTGTTCAATAGGTTTTGGTTGGTGGTTTGAATATTTGAGATGTTCAGCAAATTTTGATTTTGTTCTATTATATTTAAAATCTTAAATGTTTTCTTTATAACGTATTTTGAAGTTCCTACCAGTTAACCTATGTAAATGCTGTTGCATTCGCAGGTAAGTTTATAACTTGTATTTATTACATGTGTTTAAGTTGCTATTATTGAGGTTCTTCTTAATATTATTATTGGTTGGGAAGGTGACAATGGGATTGTGTCTTTTTTAATAATATTGGTGATGCGATGGGTTTCAGGACCAATCTAGTTGAATTTGAGCCATTTTTTTTTCCGTTTTGTGGTATTGTTTTTATCATTGTTGAGGGTAATGGAGAAATTATCCGTATGTAGTTTCTTTTTTTGGTTTTGTAGAATTTTATAAATAGTAGAATGGGAATATCCATTGTTTATTGCGATTTGTTTGATGATATTGAGTTCAATTTTGTAGTTAGTTTTGTTAAGAGGGATGTGAAGTAATTGATGGATTAAACTGTTGAAAGTAGCGAGTTTATGGTAGATAGGATGGTTGGAATCGTTGGGTATTATCGCATCAGTGTGAGTGGGTTTTCTGAAAATTCTATATACAAGTTTATTATGACCTTTTTGGTGATGCTGAGATCTAAATAGTTGATGCTGCTATTATTCTCTTTTTCAATGGTGAAGGATAGTTTATAGTGGATATTATTGATTAAATTATTAATGGAACTTGTTGGATATCTGAGAAATCTTTACATGATAGTATAAAAAAAGGTAATTTAAGGTTAGATTACTGATTACTTATTTTTTGAAAACTTAATCTTAAGCTATAATAGACTATTTGAGAAAGCAAGTATCATTATGTCATGCCTGCCCATTCCACGGACCACAGTTTAATGAAAACTGATTTTTTTTTCTCTATACTTTCTCAAACAAATAAAGCCATATTTAACGGGAACACAACATAACATGTTAATACGATTGAGGATTGTTTTATTGATATTGAAGCTTCAAAGCTGACAATATCATAATAAATATCGTAGTGTGAGGATATTTCCCTTAAAGCGGACGGTCGGTGCACATAGCTAGAACCAACTGATTAGTTATAAAAATATATTTACAAAAACAACTTTTTTAAGAGTAAACGTTATTTATATAAACTAAAAGGAGGACTGGGTTCTTAGTCTATACAAGCATTCAGGACAATACTTACAAACTAACCTAACTCTAGAACAGATCCAACAACCAGCTCTCCTGATTTTAATTCACCACTGAGATAAGGGAAGTCCCAATTTTATCATTATTGTATTTTTTTTACTATGTTGGGAATCGACCCTGGGACCCTTAGCTCAACAAACAGACGTACTACTGACTGAGCTAGGGTGCTGGTATAAACATTGGTTGTATCAAATCAGACGTAAATGCATCAGGTCACACATTTATACATAATATATAATTTATATATTCGTCCTTTGCGTCATACTACCCACCTGGTTTATTCGCATATTTACATTAATGTGGTAGATATGAGGAAAGTAACATTTAGTTTAAATGAACCTGCATTTGTGTGAGGGTAAAGTGATAAAAACATTGAAGGAAAAGTTCCCTTACTAATCCCGACCGGTGTTCGAATCCTCCACCTCCTTTTCACTTGTAGATCAGATAAGACGAGACAAACACCTTGGTACATGTAGCCACTGGCGGTGGTTAGTCTAGCAGCTTAATCACGAACCAACACTTTAGTGTCATTTAACAATGGTTTTGTAGAATTAGACGTGTTGACCAAGGTAAAGTTAGTTTTTTTAAAGTCAATTACTGTTCAGAAAAAGTAGCCAAATTTGAAATAAACCAAAAGTCAATCCTTGATTATGAAGCCGAGTGCACGCCGTGAGATAGGACTTTAAACAATTTGGGATACACTTATGTTGAGCGGGAAGCCAGATTGTTAGGCGCGGTGAAGATAGAAAATGGTTAGAACAATACTAAGATCGTGATAATATGACAGATACGGAGTGGATAATAAACCAAAATTTAAAATCATACTTTTAGAAATCTTGACCGCCCCACTCCTCTTACATACCAATGCACCCGGCTGGCGTTTGAAACGAATATTGTCCTCACGGGTCACCAGGACAATACTAGCTGAGTCCGTTTTTTACCAATTAAATGAAAAATGACATCTAGACACGGAATTCGAGCCAGGTTTGGTTTATCACGCCAATGCTTTACTACTGAGCTATCCAGGGATTTTTCGTGCTTAAGTGTATTCTTCACTCGTATTTTAAGAGAGTCTGTTATGAATCGCCAAGGTGAGAGTATAGGGAACGCGAGATCAGGTGTTTTTGGAGTTTTCATAGCAAACAATATGTTTAGACAAAAAAAATTGCTCCAGTTGAAAAGTAAAGTTTAATTTTCTACTCATTTCTACTCAGTTCTTGAACATCTATCATAAGCATATTAGCATTTTATGAGAAGCTTTTTAAATGAAGAGAGAGGTTATCATCAAATTATAGGATATCCTTGATATATATTCAAGAATTGTTGAGATTACGCTTTGAAGAAAATTAAACTCACTATTTCTACAAGAAAAATATTTGATTAATTTTGACGAAAAAAAATTGTTTTGCTATTAAAAAACTGAATAAAATAACTTACTGACCTTAATTTACAGCCCTACCAGCCCATATTAGCAAGTACGTCACTACATCTATCTTGCAAGTGTCAAAATTAACGCTACTCTTCAAAAGTGTCAGCTTCAGAACGCACACATTAGTTTAGGCCCCTTCATAAATACGTTGTGGTTTTTGCATCAGTTATCAGCATAATTAACACTGATGTGGTAGAGCTGAGAAAGCTATCATTTGTTAGTAATATACCCACTTTTGCGTGGATGGGAAGTTGAAGCTTATTTATACAAATAGCATCAATACATTGAACCCTTATCTCCACGTCATCAGCAAAAATACTAGATGAGCTTGAAGCCTCAACCCACATGCCCACCAATGCGAGGAATATGAAAGTAGTGTTCGTATAGGTACCTTTTAAGGTGGGAATGAAGGGGACGCGAGTTAAGGTATACTCCAGTCACGGTAGGAATTACTCTCTGAAAGGTCTTTTTTCCTACCAATATCTTACTATATAATAGATTTCTGGTAGGGAAAAAGGCCTTTCAGAAAACAATTCCTACGGTGAACAGACTTTACTGTAGATATATCATATAAAATAAAGATGACACCCACATCGGTAGCCACGTGGACTAAGGTGTCGTTTCATTATAACCCCCTGATAATGATAATATATTTTATCATCGTTGATATAAAGGTCGGGGTTCAAATCCCGGTCGGGTGTAAGCCAACCTAGGGCAGTGATAGACAAAACTACATTTTAACAATCGTTTTCCAATCGTCTCTTCAGACTTGTGTGGATGTATTTCCTCTAAGCTAACCTCCAAAATTATATCCCTTAGACTCACTTCGGTGGCCGCATCGTCTAAGGCGTCAGGCTTGCAGGGAACTAGATTACAGATGATGGGGGATCGAGGTTCGAATCTTGGTCGGGTGTACTGAGGATAAGTTTTACAAAACAGTTTTTCAATCTCCCTCCACGCAAATGCCTGTACACTTTCTCTAAAAAAAAGCGTATAGGTTGAATAGGGGGTAAGACGTGGTTCTTTAAAAAAATGTATATCCCTTAAATTAAGGCTTTGATAACTTTTGTGTTAAACGTGGACATTAAAAAAATTCAGAAGTGTGCCCCTCCGGTTCGTAAATAAGCGCTAGAGAATGCTTGGCAAGACCAAATTGGGCACCCTTTTTGTTGCTTTAGTTTGTGTGTATAGATACGATTTATTCAAAAATCTTTTATATAGAGTATTCAAACAAAACGCTATTTTTGTTCAACTATTTTATGTAGGATTTCTAACTTGACGAGAAATTCGATGCTACTTGTTGCTATTCGATGCTTTGATGGACTACACTAAGACTATATATTATAAACTACAGCAGAGTCGAGGCAAGGTAAGCTTGCTGCTACCTTACAAGGTAGATGAGGAATACATGCGTTCAGAAAAACGGACAACTGCTTAGGACAAACTTCTTTTACGTGTTTTTGTAGGAATGTCAAACTCGATTCTTCGATAACTCGATACCCTCGATTCTTACTGGTATCGGAAGAATCGAGAATCAACCTTAATATTACGATTCTTGAAACTTCGATTCTTAGCGCTCAATGAAAGTCCTTTATTTGCTATATATTTTGGTTCAATTAACTACCCTATTTGGTGGATTTAAGAGACCTGTGTTTTCGACAGTTGCTTATTATACTTTTTTTTATTGTTTATAAATGTATGACTTGGTAAGGCTTTATTTGTAGGTAAAAGTACACGCTTTCTATCGAATTCCTAGTAATTTTATTAATTATGTATAATATGCCTTAATTTAATTTACATCCATTATTGTTTCCAGATTATGGTCCAAGTCAGTTTTTTATTCAAGCCATATATTTTCCACTTCCGGCTTGCTAGGCCTGTCGTAGCTTCACATGCCCTATAATCTAACTTGAGACTAGGACATACACAACATCCAATCCCCAGCCATTAATTTATCACTATGAAAGAGTAAACCCACATTTCACCAATGATGATTTTTTCAGCCGGAAATCGAACCCGGGACTCTTAGCTCAGTAGATAGACATGCTATCGACTGAGATAAGGTGTCTGATGATATGCCTTAATAATTAATAAAATTAAAAATGGTTGTTTATTACTATTTACATTTTTAGTTTTTTTGCTACTCTATGAATTTGAATAGATTTTATATGAGGTTGAAAGCTTGGAAAAACAATTAAATGGGAAATGTTCAAGAATCTAGATCGATAATCTAAAATTGAGTTGAACTAAGAACCGGAATTGAGTAAAACGGGTATCGTAACATCTCTAGTTTTTCACATTAAGACGAAGTTCAATCGAATGGAAAATTGTCTAGACATGTCTGCTTTTTTCATCAAATGTAAATTTGTATTAATGTCGTAAGATAAATTTGAGCAGTCATTGCAGCATTGCAGCACATCGGCCAGGATGCAGCAAATCCAGTTAAACTAAAGAATAATGTTAGAAGAGTGCAATGCCCTATGACTAAATTAAAAGACCTGGGGAGCGTCAATATTAGCTGAACTCAGCCGACTTGTTAGAAAGCGGTGCTTATAAAAGATGATAAAACCACCCCCACTTCCACCCCCTGACAATAATCGCTAGTAGAAGGGAAGGGGGCATCTGTCGCTATAGTCCTCTACAAACAGTTTGATTGCCACCACACCCTTGTCATGTCATATAAAGAGAGGGGGGGGGGAGTGGGTTGCATTTTTGTCCTCTACTTCCCTTTGTAAAGAGCGGGGGAGGGGGGGCGAATAAAGGGAAGGGGGCGACATATTAAAAGTGCGGTCTTATTATTGACGATATACCACGAGCGAGCATCCGAGGAACCACCACCTACCCCTTCCCCCTCTCAGGATAGATATAAGTCTTGTGAATTACGACTGAGGAATGTCTTTGTGACGTCCGACCACCCAACTCAATCCCCTACCCCGACCCTCACCCAAGGAGGGGATATAGTCGGCTAGACATTGCAAGAACCTTTATGGGTATATATAACAATAGCATTTAGTCAATAGTTTACTTCAATACATGTCTAAGTTGGTAGCACGCTTGTGCGCTGAACTAAGAGTGTGGAGTTTAATTCCCAGCATGCTCTAAACATGTTATTCTAGGAATCCATTCTTTTTCAGGTATATTTAGTGAAGTGAGAGAACCTTTCACTTGAATCTACGGTTAAAATCATGGTGTGACCTATAGTGATAAGTATTAGAGAATATAGTCAGGAATCGGCATAAGATATTTATCTCATAGCTGTCAAAATTGGCACTACATGCCTAACGTGACCGTTACAAAACACATGGCTTGGCGTATGAATATCTCTACAAACACCCATCTATTCGCACCTGTGGCCACGTGGTATAAGGTGCTAGTATCACAATAGACTGGATTGCCTGTGCTGGTGTAGGTCGAGGTTTGAATATCAGCCGGTAGCTCTAGGAGGGTTGTTTCCTACATGTGATTTAGAATTGGGATTCTTTAATCCCCTAAAAAGGATAATGCTGGTGCATTTTCTTCCCTAAGATTGTCTTCCTCGTCTTCACCCCACAGATTAAGAAGTTAACGACTTTGCCTATATGGGAGAGTTCGAAGCTATTTTGAGAAGCGGGTTGCATCTTAACTTGACGCACCTAAGCAGACTAAGCACTATCACACTTAGATAACAATGTACAAAATAGAAATAGTGGGAAGAAAATGAGTAGTTAACCCTGAGAGGGCTCTTTTCTATCTCTTTCCCTCTTCCTCTGACAAGTTTACAGTCACTTTAATATTTGCGTCTTGAAAACATTGACTTGCTTTTTAATTTTACCTTTTTCTTGTTTCCTATTCTAGATAGACATATGCTACTACGGAATTTTTTAATCTACTTCCTGGCAGTAAGACTCCTACAGGCCATTTTTGTGACCAAGCCAAATGGCCTAAGTTATAGATGGTTTATAAAAAAAATACGTCTTCAAAAAAACTACTTCAAGATAAATATAATAATTTGTTGACACTACAGGACTATTTTTTAGGACTATTTAAGGAGTTATACTTTTTGTTTCAACGTTATATCTTTAAAACTCGCTGAGTAAAACGTAAATTCACTAACATGGGAAATCCTATATTGACCGGCCGTGATGTCACTTGCAGGCAACGTCCTTAAATAGCTATTGTACTAAAACTTGTCGACTAAAAAAGAAAAATATTAATTATTGTAATGAGCTGACTATATTTATTTAAATATTCAGACATTACAATTCCAGTGGAGAGGTGTTTCCTTATATTAATTTAATTGATATTCCCTGTCCGCCTATAGAAAGTGTGCCTTTAATATTCCAACTTCTATTACGGCTATGATTGAAATATGTATTACTAATTAAATCGAGACATTACATTTCATAATAATAAATTAATGCCCGGGGAGATGGGTGTTGTTTCTGTTATAGAGATTTTTACAAGTCATATAAATAATATGATCGGTTTATTCTGATCCACATTGATGGATACGTGGGCTAAGTCGTTAACCTCATCTGGCCCCCTTTTTTGGTGACGGGGAGGTTGCGCTAGTAGTGGTTTTTTTCCTACATTTATTCTGCTCAGATGAGAATACATTTCCTATAAATATTACCTTTCTTATCTCTTGTTTGTGTGAGCATGAAGACACCCCGGACGGCGTACAATGAGAAAATGTTGATTCAGAAAGTTAATGCTAAATATCTCTAATAATAAAAACAGTTTATATCAGATGTCCTCCCCTTGATGTTCTGATGCGTCGCATGTGTCCTCCCCTATTAAAGGAGGGGTCGCGTCCTCAAGGGGGTGCGGGCAAAGTGAGATTACACGCTTACCCGTCTAATTTGACATTCCAGCCAAATCGATGTTATGGTAGAGTTATCTAGAAAAGGGGATGGAGATAGGGGGGGGGGGCACTTGACTTGTATAAACTGTTGTAGGGGTCCCCCCTCCTCCCTCTTCCCATCCGACTCCCCTTTAGCCGACTAAACCTTGCCCGTCATTATATTGTGAGATTGTTTTGGAAATAAAACAGATGCAAGTCGTTTCGCAAGACCTATTTTTGACATGACATTTTATTGAAGACTTAGCAAAGATTGTTTTAGTTAATTTTTCGACACGAAAGTTATTATTATGATTTCTCTGTGTAACGTATTATTCGTCCGGGATACTACACACTTACACTAAAAATTGAGGGGTGAAGTTTCCACAAAATTCAATAGTGCGTGTGTCTCGTTTCAAAATGGTCGATACCATTGATACCTATCTGAACGGAAGTTGGCATAATTAACGTCCAGCTTCAGCATCGGATACTTTCTGACCTTGGATAAGGAGGATGAATATATTAATTGATTTCAAATATTTTAAATTATTGTAATGAAGTGAGAAGTAATGATAGTTCAAGTACTGGTTACAGGCTACTTAAAATATACACTTTAAGGATCAATAGTAAGCATAGTGTTATTTAAAAACTAAAATTTTATCTCAACGTATTTAAAAGATGTAACCTTCTGATCACAAGTCAAACTCGCTACCGACGCGCCTTGGAGTCAAATAATGATATTGCTCTAAATAGCCACCCAGAGCAAAAATAACAGAGGAGGATCCACTGGAAAAGTCCACAGGGAAAGTCCCCCATGGCAAAAGTAACGCAGGAGAATTCACTATCCAACAGGGAAAGTCACCCAAAGTTAAAGTAACAGAAGAGGATCCACTGATCCAACAGGGAAAGTCCCCCAGGGCAAAAGTAACAGAGTAAGATCCACTGATCCAACGGGGAAAGTCCCTCAGGGCAAAAGTAACAGAGGAGGATCCAATGATCCAACAGGGAAAGTCCCCCAGGGCAAAAGTAACAGAGTAAGATCCACTGATCCAACGGGGAAAGTCCCTCAGGGCAAAAGTAACAGAGGAGGATCCAATGATCCAACAGGGAAAGTCCCTCAGGGCAAAAGTAACAGAGGAGGATCCAATGATCCAACAGGGAAAGTCCCCCAGGGCAAAAGTAACAGAGTAAGATCCACTGATCCAACGGGTCAAGTCCCTCAGGGCAAAAGTAACAGAGGAGGATCCAATGATCCAAC
>CABFWO010000778.1:40512-175919 GCA_902155825.1 Timema genevievae
GCACGTCAATAAAATAAAATTAGCTGTACCCGGCATACAAATTTGTAAGCAAGCTTCGCAATTTTTTTCGATACAGCTGATATTTGTGGAGCTGTGGGCGAAATGCCAAAAAAGAAAAGATGTTTTATTTTGTATGTTGTCTTGACAAACACTGAATTTGTAATATTTGTGTTACTCACTAATTGGAGTTCATTGTGAATTTGTAATTGTGATGATCACATAGTATTTGTTTTATTATCGAAATCAATTATGCCACCCAAACGAAAAGCCAACGTTCGGGCATGACAACGTCTGTAGGGTCCGCTAGTTGTTTATAAAATTACGTCTTTAAAATAACCACATGCTAAACAGATAGCATAAAAGTCGTATTTTATACAAAGTTTTATACTGTAGATTAATAATGCACGTAACCTTATCTTCTGTGCACTGTACTTCCCTACCAGTCCAGGTTATCCGCATACTAATAGGATAGTGACGAGTAAAGTAAAATTGAGAAGAAATGTAACCACATTTTCGTAAGCTCTTTATACAAAAACACCCTCACTATACCTAGATGGAATTTGAACCTTGACCTACCTATCATTATGGAAACCATCCAGTCCATCGCGAGTGGTGCCTTAGATCGTGTGAACACTAATTTGTGTTTCAAGTGTTTAAATCCCTTTCAACTTATTCTTCAATCAAATCAAATTGTCAAAATCATACTCATTTTTCTTGTCTTACGCTTTTGAAGCTTGTTACACATCAACTTATGTACTCTATTTACACGCAAATGCGAGTGCATTTACTTTAATTTATATCTCCCTCATCCCTATCTCATTAGAGCGATTACAATGCATATATCTTAGATGGGTAATAGGACACTAGAAAATATGATAAAATATTGGAATTTTAACACAAGTGTCATTTGGTAGTTTAATCTAAGCAGGTATAGATGACGAAAATACATTTAATAAAGTGCACCCGCATTAGTGGGAAAAGAAGATGGTAAAATAAGTGAGGTAAATCCCTTATAATGTTATGCGGATTGTTTGTCCCACGATTGAGCACTAATTAAAATGATACGGTTTAATATTAGGATTTATAGCCCCGTGATCGAGCACTAATAAAAGCGGTATGGATTGTAATCGTGATAGTGCCCTGTGATTGGACACTATCAATAACGATATTAAATAAACAAGACTTTTGATGTTGCACTCGGTTTATTAAGATGATTACATCTTCGGTACTAAGATATTATATGAAATGATATTTCGGAAAATGCGTGATTTTCCATGGATGAAATATTAAAAGGATAATTTACTTATAGCACTTTAAAGAAAATTACACTTCATCCATGACTTTTTAAATATTTTAGAGGGTCAAAAACAATATCATCACAACCTCCGGTACACCAACCGAGATTCAAACAAACCCCACGTCAGAGATAGTCCCATGTACCACGTGACTCACGATGCGGGTGACACCCAGTTGTTGTAAGTTGATACCGAAGCTGAGCACGGCATGGTCTAAACCTATGTAATATAAGTATCTTTTGAATTCCTCTTCATTTCCTGTTCTATTGTTTACGTTCGGCGGCCGTAACAAGGTGCTGGGAAACGCAGGTAAAGCTATTCTCCGTTTAAGGTGACTGATATTTCATGACAGTTAAAACATTACTAAAATCCTCCTATTCATCCGCCTCGTAAATATATTTGGTCACTATTTCACGTAATGTAAATATACTTCACTTGTCAAAAGTGACCAAATAGGCTATATTTGTCCGGCGGATGAATACGAAACAATGATAAAAGACCAACGTTACCGGGAACCTACTATACTTAAAGTATCCTCGTTTTATTTTAGATAGTAGGAAACCGTTAAAGGAAAAATCACCCTTAATACCCCTGCCAGGGATCCAACCGTGACCTCTTGTTACGTTCATTTTTAATATACAGTATTATATTTGCCCGTTAAAATAGTGATCGTATGGTGTAAATATTATCGATTAAACTTTTACTGCGTTTAATAGGTATATCGTACAGGATACATAACACCGTTGGTTTAAAAATAATTACACCCTTAACAATTGACACATGATTAAATAAATTATGATGTGAATATAAACCTGACTCATACTACACTTGCAAAAAAAATAAAATTACTGATGCTATATTTGGAAACAAAGCTCTCCCACAAATATTGCAACACAGCCGTCTACAATTTCCACCATTGTCCATCTGTATTTTAAATAAGAGGGCCTGGTTTACTCGGCCCAACCCTACCTCGGTTGGACCGCAACTTACCCGTCATTACATCACTACCCTTCTTCACCTTGTTTGAATTTTAACCAAAGGGAACGTGAAAAATTCAAACTGTGAATAAGTTACTGGAAGCTTCTTTGTTTCTTCCTGCTGTCGACTAGGCCAGGTACTCTTGAGTCTGTTTCGTCATCTTGGTGACCCTCCACAGGAAAAGAAAACAAACTGTCGATTCCTCACTCTTTAAATACTACCGACAAAATGTCCCCTCTCACTCTCCATCAGCAGAAAAATCAGACTAGATGAGCCTCACGTTTACATCCCGTACCCAGCGGTGCGAGTGTTAATAATTTAAACAAGAGTAAAAATTTAAGCACGATGGTTGCGTGGGGAATGGCGAGGGACATGAATAAGGATGAAACCCAAGAAACTCTAGCATCTTTTTAACTTTTTTTTTAGCCGTGTCGCTCTGAATACTTAAGATCCCCCTCCTCTCCCTATTTCTATCAGTGGCAAGGGTTTCCGAGTCCACAAGCGCGTGGGAGGGTAAATTATCATCAGTGCTGACAGCATCCTTCAGTGAGATTATTATTGGTTAAATTGGGGCTTCCCCTCCCACTGTAGTGAATTAACGTCCTGGGGCAAGGCCGTAGCCAGGGGGAGGTTTTGGGGGTTCAAACTCCCCCTGAAATTTTATGAACAAAATATATATGTCTTTATTTATGGTTCAAACAATATCAAAATTAAGATACAAGTACAATTTAGGGGGCTTTGTTGCCATAAAAAACACTTCAGAGAGCTTCTAGAACTGTTTATCATCTAGAATTTTTTCTAGCTTCCAGCAATTGGGGGATGTGCCCACCTAAACCCCCCTGAAATTATTGGCTAGCTACGGCCTTCTCCTGGGGGACTGGTGTTGGGTCTGTTTTAGAATTTAGTTAGTTAGTAAGTCATGTGCCGATATAAATAATCAGTCATCTCAGAAAGTACACGTTGACGGCCACAAAATACTCACTTGGTACACCCCACCGGGATTGAACCACGGCCCTTGGACTCTGTCGAACAAAACATCCTTGCCAAATATGTCAACCCCTTTTGGGAAGATTAACTACAAAACACCGGAACTCTCGCCTCAGTAATGAATCTGTAGCGAAAACGTCAGCGTTAAGGCGATTACAACCTTTTTGTATGGGCATATTATAAATGTGCACAGTATCAAATGGACGCTGTATTTTTGTTTAATCCTTGTTGTTTTCAAACCAAAACAAAGAAAAGATGTCCTCTGGCGGATTGAAGGTACAAATCGTATTTAAGCTATCTTCATTTAAAGTGAACAGGATTCGTGTTTAAGTCAACTAAGTGACAAATATTACAGACTTTCGAATAGGATGAATATTTGTGTGCGTGTGTTTATATATTATATAAATAAACATATATATAAACTACATATATATACATGTAGTTTTCAGGGTTTTAACACAAGCTAATTGTTATCAAGCCTTGGGTCTCACTTATAGTAGTTATAATATATAGTGAACTTAAAATAACTCTTGGTGGACAAAATGTTTGATATTGGCATGGAAGATATTAGGAAGGGGTTGAAATTAACCTCTTTTCACCCTCTGTAAGAAAAAAAAATAGTCTACCTCATTTACCGAGTACTCGTAGAGCCCTAGTAAATACTCGTATAGCACGAATGCGGTGCACCTAGATTTTTTTTAATTCATCAGGAGTATTTTAGCACCTTTAGAACCAACTTTTTACATCATCACATATCCTAATAATAATCTTACCTCTACAATACACAAGGCCCAGTACCAGGTCATTAATTTGTATTATTATGGTATACGTTTAACATCAAGATACCCACACAGGTGAGCATGTGGACTAAATGACAGGCTCATGTTATATGGTTAGCTGGTGATGGGAGGCTGGGGTTCGAATCCAGGACAGGTGTACGTACGTAGGGTGGTTTTTCTTCAATTATTTTCACACTTTCCCTCCACGAAAAATGTGGGAGCATTGCTGACTTGCTCATTTCTACTTAATTAATGAGGTTATTAAATGAGTGAATACCAAACTGATAGTAAGACTAGGAGTAAATTAAGCCCGAGAATATATTTTTAATTTTAATATTGTGTCTTACTACCCATTCGGGTAATACATTTATGTGCTAATCCCGCTGATGGGTTGTGGGATGAGGCAGGTTAAATTTAGAGGAAGCTCACCTGCATTTGCATGGATAGAGAGAGAGAAAGAGTGGGAACAATTAAGGGAAAACCACCCTAGTACACTCGACCGGGATCGAACCATGATCTCCTCATCATTGGAAGTTTAGTCTATTGCGAGAGTAGCGTGGTAGCGCCTTAGACCATACGGCTACTGAGATGGTTCTGACAAGATTATTAATGGATTCATCAAAGTGGTGGAGATGAGTAGGGTAACTTGCACCCACAATAGCGTGGAGAGAGAATTTATTTATTTGTGTTTGGACTACATCACCCATAGCCCAATTCGTGTAAATAGTAGCCGGTACTAATGATCCATTGTCCAGTGGATGCCTGAATGTGCTAATCGTACAACCTTTCGGTGGAGGCTCTCTTAATGTCCCGATGAGATGATGAGTGAATATGAGGGTGTGGAATCAGTAGAACTCTTAACCTAACTTAATCCTAACTAACCAGACCCTAGTGCCCTTTTGGGATAGTTCGCCTTTCGAGTAAAATGCCCATTGCACCAATCGGGCATCAAACCCGGGTCTCCTAGGCTGATAGCCAGGTGCGCTGATCACTAAACCAAGGGGACTGGTCGGAGAGAGAATGAAAAATCCAAAGTGATAAATCACATGTGGAAAACTACTCTCACCCAGTCGAGAATCTAAGCTAGGCCTCCCCCATTGCCAGAATTTCAGTCTATTGCTATCCTGAAGCTTTACATAACGTGACGACTTGATCAACAGTGTGGGAGGTCGCTTATGGCACTTGTGCACGTTGGAACCTGTCCAGATCTCCTTGTGTTGGAATATTATAAGCGGCTTGTAGATGACGTCATTAGTTAGCCGCCTTTACTATTACAGAGACATTGTCTATGGCTAGCTTTAGCTAAAGCTCTGTATTTACAGCTTTACACAGACAATGTCCAGTCCACTTTGACTGCCTGCCTTTTGATATAATGATCTCCCGTATGTTAGGGAGGGTTACCGCCCATCATTTTAACAACAAAGTAAAGTTCACACAAAAAAAAGTGTATGTCATTAGAATAGCTATCGTTTCTACTTGTCTACAGACAAGGGTTTGCGTCTTACTACCCACCCTGGAATATTCGATTAAGAGCCGTTCATCATAGCAGGTCAAACTCATCTCCCGGTTCGCGCGAGGTATGTGAGTAAAGGACAAAAGAAAACACCTTCGATATGCCAGAAATGTGTGCAGTGTATTCATATTTGAGTGCTTACTCGAAATTTTCCGTGGTGATGGTGGAGGACAAAGTGACAAAGTTTCTTGTTAATAACTACAGTTTGTCCCTATTATGACAGAATGAAGATTTGTGCACAATGCTTGTCTGTGAAGCCGTTCTAAAATGGTCAAAAATGTCCTTGTCAATCCAGTTCCTATCCAAATATAATCTAATATTTCAAATTTACGATTTTTAGTCGACTGCATCACAGGGTTGATTGGCATGTGATGCACGCTTTTAACTACACTAATGGGGTAGGGATGAGGAAGGTAGAATTTAAATTAAATATATCCAAATTTATGTGGTTTAAAATTGGGAAACCGTTTAGGATAAACTTACCCTCGGTATGCCTTGTCAGGAATCGAACTATGATATATCTGTTACTGATGAATCAGACTAAATTAACTTGACATTTAGTTCACGTATCCACCGTTGGGGGTTATTTAGGTTTTGAAGTTATTTAAGAGGCACATATAGGAGTGATGTGATTGTTATAACTGCTAATACTAAAGTTCAAGATTTGATTTGGTTCGAATCTTGGCCAGGTTCATTTTCTTCTGGTGAATGTGATCACATTTACTTTCCCTCTCATTGGCATAGCCTTATATCTCACTTACTTTTTTTACTTAGCACCGCGTCTTACTACCCGTTCGAGCTATACGCTCAAGTACTAATTACGCCACCGAGTCGGGTCACCTTAAAATATCAAGGGAGTGTTGAGCAGTTATTTAACGTGCACTTTCTAAACACACATATCAACACACTATTAATAAACTACTTTAAACTAGCACAACCTGCGCCGGTTGACACGCGGGCAAAGACGTCATTCTCGTATCTGTGACGAGGTGGTTGGGGTTTTAATCCCGGGTGGATTTACCGAGGATAGTTTTTCGTAAATCGTTTCCACTCTCCCTCCACACACACACAAATGAGGGAATATTTCCTCTTAATTTTACCTTCCCCAAGCCTAATCCTTCAATGTAATTAACTGCGGATATAGTTATACAGGTAGTAGAAAGCATTGTTTCAATAATAGAGTGGTGAAGACTTGTGAAAAATTCCGACCGTCCGTGTCCGACGGTGCGACTCGTCTTGACGGGAGACGGGGCCTCGGTCGGGGGTCCGGCATGCTTCTTCATACGAAGAGTAGAGAAATAGTCTTATATTTTCTCTTTTCTACCCCCACTACAATAACACCATCTCACAATTCTTTGTCTCAGTGAGTACTAGAGTTTAATAGCTCACTTCAGCAATCCTAAATGCGTATTTCTTTCACATTATGGTAATCCCATTGAAACCTTTCTCGACATGCGCAGCCTGCAAGATGAAACGTCAAAATAACTTTTGAAATGCAACCGACAGAAAGAAAAAAAAAGTGTTTCTTTCATCAAGCCGCTTGTAACTGTGTTGGTACTTAGTTTGAGCCTCAAACAGTCATGTAGCAGACAAACCTGCAAGCTGACTCTAATGATCTCCCGTGTCCTTGCAGTTCAATGCTAGAAGGTTCTATCATAGACAATACTCTCTCTATCTTTGTCGGACTTACAAACACTCATTTACCGTTGTGAACACGTGTACCAACTGTCGAGAGTGATAACCCACTAACTCCACTTTCAATATTTTGCCTGATGATCCTAGGGATATCTGGATCTGTTATTTTATTAATTAGTTGGTTTTTGGTGTGCGCCGCATTCTACTACCTATCCGGGCTATCCGTATATTTACACTAAAGTGGTAGGGGTGAACAAGGTAGAATTTAGATTACATGCACTGTATCAGCATTTGTGTGTAGGGGAATTAAAAAGCAATTTAGAAAAAAAACTTTGTACACCCAGCCGGTATTCAAACTCAGACTTTCCATCACCTTCAAACCAAACTAGGTGAGCCTTATATTTATTTAGTTCGCATACCCACCGATGTGAGTTGAACAGCGTCTTGTTATTCGGTTACCCACGTATTTACACTGATCAGGTATGGATGAGTAAGTAATAATTTAGAGGATGTGTACCCGTATTTGCATGGAAGGTAGTAGTTGTAAACCATTTAAGGAAATACATATTCAGTTCACCCGCCTGGAATTCAAAGCTTGATCTCACCACAGCCCGGTAAATGAGACGAGACTGACATCTTGTTCCGCGTGCTCACTGGGGGTTAATGTCAGTCTGCCGGCCATTGGTGGTTTGACTATCAAGTCTTAGACTAGAATAAGGAAATACCATTTTAAAGAAATGTACTAACGTTCACCTGTTGGCTCCTATCTTGGTAGTAAAAAAACATCCCCAGTGCATTCTGGTACGGATCCCCGGTCCTTCAAGTCATAGGGATGCACGCTAGCGCTAACTCAGTTCTAGTGTACCATAGAATAAAATTATAATTTTCTTTCTTTGAGCTTTTGGGGACATACATTATAAAATAATCTTTGGGGGAACTGGAGAAGATAGCTGGTACATAACGCATTCTATAGTCATTCTTTACTTGGGGATGATTTGTCAACAAATTATTTCCAAAACTTAAAATTGAACTACACACGATACATTATACTACATTGGTATCTTCTAGAGCCAAAAGTTAAGGTGGGATGGTATATACTGCGAGTTAAAGGGAGTGTTTTTGCAGTTTTTATAGCAAAACTTTTTTTTTCCGGAAAAATGAATCAACTATTTCTCCAGTAGTGGAGTTAAACTATCTTCATATAGTAATCTCAACAGTCCTTGAATATTTGTCAAGGGTGTCCTAGAATTTGATTAAAATTCACTTAGTTTAAAAAGTTTCTCATCAAATGATAATATATTCATAACAAATATTCAATAACTGTTGATATCACCATCTATAGAAAATTAAACTCTATGTTTCTACTGGAGAAATTAATTATTTATTTTGCCCAAAAATATGTTGCTATAAAAATTGCAAAAACACTGACCTTTTCTTGCGATTCCTTCCACCCAACCTTAAGAAAAAAAATGTCTGAGTGAACAAGAAATAGTCCTCGTTGGTTATGAAGATGTGAATTGTTTCCAGAATTTACATTTAAACGATTTAGCATCTGACTTGATTAAAACATTTTTATTCAATTCATATAAATTTCAAATTGGATTAATTTATTTTACAAATCGGGGACAAAATTACTCCTGGACACAGTTCTTATTTGAGAAATTGTTCTCTCAAATCGGGAACTAATGGTCACCTCATATAAGTTAACACCACTCTTTCAAACCATAAATTATGTAAATAACTTTTAGACCATTTGAAAAAGTTAAAATTAACAACAACAAAAACTGTATTTATCTTCCTGCTTTATTGTTGACTAGCAGAAGTACCCGATTTTCTTTGCTCCTAACAGACATCAAAATATCTTTATTTTAATTTTTCCACATTAGTTTTTAACAAATTTAAAAAAATTTAACAATAAATGTAAAATTCCAGGATCGATGTGCATTTGTTTGTGCACAGGGGCTCATTTTAAAATGTCTCCCCTCTGAGTGAGGTAGATATCACGCAACGCTCATGAAAAAAAACCTCTTTATTTTATTAATATAGATATCATATCTAAAAAACACCCCTTGGCGTATGAATACATTTAAATGGGCAGAGTAACTTTAACAGCTACACCTGTCAGGTGTCTACCAATGATGTTAATTTATGGTTTATTTATTGGGATATGTAACGTTTATTTTGGTAAAGATACAAATTATATCAGAGCATGGCTTACATACTAACATAACCTAGGAAAGTTTGTCTAATATTACACACCCAATCCTAGCACTTAGATTATTATTATTATTATTATTATTATTATTATTATTATTATTATTATTATTATTATTATTATTATTAGCACCGCGTCTTACTACCCGTTCGGGTTATACGCACTTACGCTAATGTGAAATGGTAGGGTGATTGTGAGATGAAATGGAGGACCTACAGTTTAACGTGGAATCCGAACCACGGTGGAGGCCTGGCATTCCTCACATTCACAAGTTGTGATTCATACACGTTCTGTCAGAGGTGAAGGAAGGGTTTGGCAATCAGATAAATCTGTGCTGGGACCGAGGATTGAACCCCGAACCCTCAGCACAAAGGTCTGACACCTTACCCTTAGACCACCAGGTCACCCCTAGCACTTAGAGGTTTACTAATTAGGTAGCAGGAGGTTTAAACTAACTAAACCTAGTAGGGCGCTTCTGATGCTCTAAACTCAGCCCAAGCATCTAGTTATTTATTAATTGGATAACAGGACCGACCCACATATCTTAAAATATATTCGTTTAACCCCACCCGGAGTCTAAATCCTCTAGACATTTTGATGGCCACTGAACTTACAGTCAGGTGAACTTTCAACGTTAAAACATTTTCTCGAGAAATAAGTTGGAATTGTGTCAGTTGTGCATTTATTCCAATGAACAGTAGATTAAGGGGTGGTATTAAGGGGTAGATATATAGTATGTATCCCTTTTTAACGAGGTACTTGTGGTGAGCCACTAAAATATAACGGACGTTGACCCTCGACAAATACACAAAACGTGCTTCTTACAGAATCTTAGTTCTAGAGTAACAAAATCACAAAGGTCTGCAAAGGTATTTGACACCTGTTAGGAGGCTACTATTATTTACTTACTATAAGTTTTAACAAAGATTTTTTTTTCAAACATCTCTATTTCTTTCCTCGCCTTACTTAAAATCCTACTACCCACCCGAGCTATCCTTATATTTACACTAATAGAACCAGGATGAGGAGAGTAAAATTTATGGGAAATGTACCAGCACTTTCGGAAAGAAAGAGCATGGAGGTATTAAGTTGGGGATCGGGGAGTCCGTGACCCCTGGAAATTATTCGACCCCCTTTGGAATCGATAGACTACTCAAAATGTACAAAATGTAAAATACACGTGTAAAACCTCAAATAATGTATGGTTCTAAGTAGAGTTGGGTCTAATCCACTATTACACCAATCGGAATCTTCAATCCGAATCTCCAATTTACCTTCGAATCTTAAACCCGAATTCGAATCTTGGAAAAAATTATGAACATAAAAGAAAATATAAATCTAATATAATAATAATAATAATTATTATTATTGGTTTTGAACATCCAATAAGCAGCATTAGAGCTCTAAAACAAATTTCACTTGAAAAATTGAAAAAAATTTTTTTTTAAAGATATGAGTCTTGAATCCGAGATTTTCTCGAATCCTCGAATCTCGAATATCCTTAAGGATTCAAGGGATTCGAGGAACCATCCCTAATTCTTAGTATGATATTCAACATTCAAACACGCAAAACTTTAGTTTAAAATTATACTAGGATGTGTTACATATCAAGAATATCAAACTGTATTACACGTTTAAAAAAATACAATGGTAACGGCTTGTTTGATACATTTAACATATTAGTATACTAAACCCCCTCCCCCTTTCCGTCACACATGGACACACGGTCTGTATCGAGTTTGGTGCCAAGTATCAGCCTTTACGTCCCGAGGAGGGGACAGATACATTATACTACCACCTGAGTTGCACTCTAAGGAGTGAACAGATACATTATACTACCACCTGAGTTGCGTCCAAAAAAGTGAAGTCCAAGAAATAAAATAATTTAGGAAATATGGACATAAGTACAGTAGAGCGTCGGAAATCCGGACGTCAAAAATCCGGAGCGTCGCAAATCCGGATCGGCGGTGAGAGCAGGTCAAGTCTTGTACAAAAAACAATTAAGGAATATTTTACCCAGTAAGTTTCCATTAATTACTGTAGATTCTTTTTTTTTTCTAAAAATTATTGTAGAGTTACTAATCTAAATTACATAATGTACATGTTCTTATTCAATATACTTTATCAAAATATTTTGTGTACTGTATTTTTCGAACCCTTCAGCCTCTATTTTGCAATACAGTAGACTCCCGAGCGTCATGTATCCTCTAGTCAATACATTACGTATGTATACAGTTATTAAAAGCACATTTGAAAATCCGGACAATTCAGTAATCCGGATGGGTCCCGGTCCCGATCGATCCGGATTAACGACGCTCCACTGTATATTCAAAAAGATACATTAAAATATAATTAAGTCAATTCTACAGTCAAATGTTACATAAAACAACATAATCTAACTAAACCTAACGAGCAAATAGCAAACAAATTTCAAATGGAAATTGAATGTTTGTCACATTATTATTGTAAACAACTGACTAATTTTATGGCTTTAGTAATATAATAGAGTTAGATAAGTGAGACTGCTGGACGCAACTCGGTACCTCTTCCCTGGGTCTATCTGGTGGTTGCAGAGCGCAACTCAGTCATTATCTGCCTTACACTCCTAATGAACACTAAACAATTATCTGGACGCAATCCCATTTCCCCGAGACACACATACCCACTTAACTCCGTGTCCACCTCCCCCCAACCTCTCCTACATATATGGTTATGTAGAAACGACACTTAAAAACAACAACATACTATTACTTGAACTTTCTGATGAACCATTCACTCCCTAGGATTAGTAAGAGGATTAGATTTCTAAGATTTTTGGAAGAATGAGAAACCATTTCACAGCCCTGCAAGAAGAGTGCTACCAGTAAAACTTTTTTTTAGCACCACGTCTTACTACCCACTACTAGGCCTACTAATTATACTAATGTATTATGGGTAAGGGGGGTTGAATCTAGAGGAATTCTACTCGGAATTGCGTGGATGAAGAGTAGAAAACCATTTATGGAAAACCACCCTCAGTATATCCGACCGGGATTCGAACTCTCAACCATCCCGTCATCGGCAGTTCAGTCTATTGTGAGAGTGACAGCTTAGAACATTCGACCACTGAACCGGGTCCTGAAACAATAATATTAAGTCATAATATATATTGTGAGGAATGTTGATAGCTTTTTGATCAATAAAACTGCCATAGTTTTAGTTAAAAAAATTAAATTATTGCATGCTATGATTTATACAGGTCGTGTTTCCAATTCCAACCATGCCATGGGGTGGAGGGGGGAATTTTATGTTAATGTGAAAATATTGTATTTTGTAAAATATTAATAATACTATTTGTTTGAAATTTTTCAATATTATAGATTAGGCATAGGGTGGGATTACCAGTTCTGGCCACAGCACCAGTTGTAGCTAATTCTAGTTTTAACTGGTTTTAAACCTCCCTCTATTTTGTTTTAGACCAATTATTTGTAGTCTATAAATTATCCTATGCTAATAAGATGGATTGGAACATTTCATTGGTCAACATTAAGATGATGTGTCAGAGTTAAAAAATGGCTGACTGAAGAGTGGTCTGATTTTTACATTTCCTTAACATTTTGGTTAAGAACACTAAAAGTTTTAATCTATTGATATCAGTCACAAGATGGTGGACAGTTTCAATTACTAGCACTAATGGAGCACTAACGATTGCATTGGGTTTTGTCGTTAGTGCTGCACCAGAAGTTGGTATGCGGGGCCAGGTTGAGGTCTACTTGGCCCCGTCACGGATTTTGTTTTATAACTCCCACAAAAACGTAGCGACAGTGAAAAAATTGTGTTTACTTAACAGAATCAAAATAGCACTAACAAAAGCGTTAGGTTTTGTCATTAGTGCTTTCAAGTTTATGATGCTTACATATATTTGACACACATTATCTAAAAAAAATATTTTTTTTTACTTACGAAACTCTTCTTGCAAGGGTGTGATTTTTAGGGAAAACAACTTTTAATATCCAACCCGCTTCGGTGGCCACGTGGTCTAACGCGCTACTCTTGCAGTAGACTAGACTGCGGATGACGGGGAGATCAAGGTTCGGATCTTGGGCGGGTGTACTGAAGGTGGTTTTTACAAAATTGTTTTCTACTCTCCCTCCATGTAAATGCAGGTATACTTCCTCTAAATATAGCCCTCCTAATCCATATAACCATTAGCGTAAATAGTAAGTTACATAGGCTTATAACCCGAACGGGTAGTAAGACGCTGTGCTAAAAAAAACCTCTGAATATACCCAGCGTGGGCTCTGGACCTCTCCATCAACTATAAACCAGACAAGACGAGACTTGACAACCTATGCCCGCGTGGCCACCGGTGCGGGTAGTAATCATCTAAAGAATGAAATATACGGTAAGGAAGGTATGTTTGGTGGTTGGGGTGGGGGGAGTTCCATGTGTACAAGACATTAACCCCAACAATAATAAAATAGTGTTGGTCATGTATTTGAAAAGTAGGCTCTTGAGCCTAACACAATACAAGTTAACCAGAAGGTGAGTACACCGTGTAATGGCCTTTCAAAGGCAGAGAGCGCTGGGCGTATGGTTGGCCGCCCACCACGCTCAAAAGAAAAGCCACACAAGCGACACCATAAAATTTGTTCAATTTATATAGACGGGCAAGCGAACTAAACATCAAGCTCATCTAGTCTGGTTTTCTAATGTCGTAAAGGTCATTGTTTGGATTCCGTTCGTGTGTTCTGAGAGTATTTTTATTTTCTATAAAATATTTTTCTACGCTTATTTTTCACCGCATCTTACTACCCGCACGGGTTATACGCTTATGTACTAATCACGCTAATGGCTATATGGATAATGAAGGTTATATTTAGAAGAAGTGTACCCGCATCTGTGTGGAGAATGGAAAAATATTTTGAAAAACCACCCTCAGTACACCTGACCGAGATTCGAAACTTGATTTTCTCGTCATTGGCAATCTAGTCTACTGCGAGTATAGCGCATTAAACCACGCGGCCACCGAAGTGAGTTTTTCCACTCTTCCTCCACTCAAATGTAAATAGTCTGGCTGTTTAGTATTAGACGTACTGTCCTAGACTCCAAGGTTAAGTTTGTTTGTAAGGCCTGCTATTCAATTTGTAAATATCTAGGAGCTAAGGCTGGGCGTGTAGTATTAGATACATTTTTCTAGGTTAATATTGTCTAAAAAGTCGTGTTCTAATACAAAATATTTAGAAAGTACGCTCAACCCAATCAAAGTAGTTTCAATTTTTAAATGCTATATAGGCTGTTTTCGTTCTTTGTTTTTATCTCATGCGATGCATTGACTGGAATATTAAATCCTATCAACATCTTCACACATTTGCTAAACTACTCCACAGTTGGACCAGAGCTGGACAAAAAAAAAGAGCAAAAGGCTCCCCCCCTCCATATCGTAGCTTGTAGTTTAAATAAATCCGAAGATATAATCTAATTTAAGATCTTTTGTTGTAAAAGGTCATGTAATCCGGACAACTATCACTTTCATTGAAATAATTTTGGTTTGGTTGGTAGACCACATAATAGAGCTCACTGGCTGCTTGTTATTATATTGTAACTCTGGTTGTTGTGCTGTAGAGTTGATCATAATCTACCTCCAACAAACAGATTTTTTTTCAACAACATCTGCCCGCTTGCATTCCACTCCTGTCACTCAGGATTATCAACACAATAAAATAACATGAAAGAAAAAAAATAAGAGAAGATAGTAGTTTAGTTATATAGAGTGCGTTCAATTTCAGTATTCATTCAGTTAGGGGGGAGGTGAATAAATCGGTCATACCACGTTAAACCCCCTTTCATGGCGACTTTCGCAGTTTTCGAAATTGAATTTGGGTTTCGTTCAATATCCAAACATATATTGATCAAACTATTCCAAGTTCATTCTTGATTTTAATATTCTCTCTAACAGAGAGAACAAAATATTCATTCTGAGCTTTATAAAACGCGTTCCGGCACTTAGCCAAAAGGTTGCGGGGAAGAAAGGGGTCGAGGGTATATTGACCACCGTAACCCCGCTTTCCTCCAACGTTTAATATAATTTTATATTTAATTATAACTCAAATCAACCTTTTCAAGACGTTTAGGGAAACATTATGCTAGTTGTAAAATATAATAAACGTTAGCCCGGGCAAAGCTTTGTTTTGATTCAAACAAACAAAAAAACATCTTTTCATGTTATCGCTTCCAACCCGGGTTTTAATTGATTTAAAAAATAAACCAAAATTGTAAAATTTCGGCTTTGAGGTGTACGTAGGCTACTAATTTTAAAATGTAGACCTTTGTGTGTTGTAGATATAAAATGTTTACGACAAACAAACAATTTTATTAATGATGAATTATTGTAGTTTTATTCACATGTAACGTAAACGTTCGCCTTAAGTCATACAGTCGAAGGTATTGTGTGCTCGGCGGTGGCCGGCTATTTTCGTAACATGCTCTGGTCCCCCAAATTGAATCTCAGATACGTGCATGAACGTGTATATACACCAAATCTACCTTTCAAAATGACATTCGCAGGTAAAAATACAACGTTCGACGAACGTTTGCTGCGGACTGCGGTTTGGACAGTACTTGCGTGGCTTCAGGACTCTTTGAGATGAGATCGACACGGATCGAGCTACTAAGAAATCGAAAACAAATCGAACGTGAAAGCCACCTTGTTTATCCGCCATACGACGAGAATTTCGTATTCGACTAAAGCATGAAGACTGTCTACTTTTGGATATTTGACTAGCACCCGTCCAGTCTATTTAATTACACTGTTAGGATAGGGTTGAAGAAGATATAGTATAATGGAAGTGTACCCACATTCACGTGGAGGGAGAGGGTGAAACCATAAAGGGAAAATCATCCTCAACACACCAGGCTGGGGTTTAATTTAAACACCATCATGTGTATGATTTAAATATCTCATTGAGGTTTATTCGGGCATGTAATATACCTCGCACATATCTGGAGCCTGTCTGAAGGATTAGATTAGTCTGACAAGATCTGGAAGATTGCAGTTGGATCACTGGTTTGATCAAAAAGATGACAAGTCAGTTTTTAAAATAGGAAACTGTAATTTTTAAAAAAAATCTAGTTTAAATTTTTTTTTAAAGTATTGGTGAAACTTGTATACAATGTGATAGGCTATGTAAGTTTTTTCTTCATAACGGCAATGAGCACGTGGACAAAGGCATTAATATCGTCTTGTTTGGTTTGAAGCTTACGGGAGGCTGGAGCTCGAACTACAGCTGGTACTGACATGTTAAAAAAAATGAAATTATTTCTCCCTGATCTACACATATCTAGTGTAATTAGTAGCAGTTGTCATGGTAACCGCTGCTCTACATGACTTAATTCGTCTCAATAAAGTGGACCAAGTGCATCTTATTCCCTTTGGTAAAGGGTAACTTTATGAACTTTCAGGAAAGCACGTCCATGGAAAGCACGGAAAACCTGAATACATTTTGATGTGATAGGAAAAAGTCGGAGAGAAGTCAGAAACTACCTCTTAGTTTTAACTCACAGTCATGAGATTTGTTGAGGAGAATTGACATATTTGTCTCTGATATAATTCTTGGGTCAATAATTTAATAGAAAACAGCAATAATGAGATTATTACTTTTATAACTTTGTACATAATACATTGAGAAAATTTATATTTTTGGATCTGAAACATTTGTAAAATCCAGGGAGTTTCAAAATTTTAAAAGTGTCCCACCCCTGGAAAGGTGTTCAACTCGTTTATCCGTGCGAGTAGGTCTGAGAGGTTGGGCAGAGAGAGACAGAGACTAAAGTGTGTGAGATCAATTTCACGGCGTGTTGCACGTTGTTATAACAGCAAAGACAGGAGGTGACAAGTCAGCCGACAACGACAAGGGAGGTAAGGTGGGGGACTTGCAAACTGTGGGAGTGTGAGGTGTCCTCAAGGAAGGGGACAGTAGGTTTATTCAGTTCGATAACTGGTTCACGTACAATTTGTTAAAAACAAACAAATTCGAAAAATTGTGAAACGAATTCAAACTTTGAAGGAAATTCGTTCGTTCGAACGCTAAGGAAAGAAAAAAAGCGAGCGCGTGCACCTTTGTGGTCTAGTGATAGAGGAAAATGATTACGATAAAGATGATTTGATTTTATATTTTGAAAAGAAAGGAGGTATGTGAGATTCACAAACGATTATAAGAGGGACACAAAGTTAAAAGTATGGGAACTTTTGCGTTTAAAACATGGGGGTTTCTCTCTCTCTCTCTCTTTGTTAATGAAATATATTTTGGGTTATGAAGTTTTGAAAATAGCGTGAATAAATTTGGGGCCGACTAAACTAAGAGTCCCAGACTATATTGCCATCATGCCCCAAATATTTATAGTTGGTAGAATTGAGGCCTCTCCTTTCACGGTGACTGTGTATTTGTTATAGAATCAAGCTAGTTTGTAAGCCGCGTGCTGATCTAACCAATTAGTTCAGAAAGTACACATTAAATACATTAATTAAACAAATAAAAAACCCATTAAATACCCAAAGAAACACAACTCGGGACACACCAGTGGCATAGCTTGGTTTGGATGGGGGTATCCTCAGATCTGCAGATAAAATTAAATGGGCAGGATGAGGAGAAGGGGGGTGTTAAGAAGGAAGAGATCAGACGATTAAAATTATTATATCTATAAACTATCAAAAGGAAACATTTTAGCTTCTAATAAAATACCATTTACTCTAATATGCTTTAATTCAACCTCGGTGGTCTTGGGGTAAAGTTTTCGCTTAAAGACCCGATATTCATGGGTTCAAACCCAGCCGTAGTCAACGGATTTTTCTTGAGTGATAAAAATTCGTATCACAGCTTCCATCGGAGGGGAAGTAGAGTCGTTGGTACCATGTTGATTGTGACATGTATGATGAGAACCCTTGGAAGTTGTGTGAAAATATCTTTCCTGGCAAAACTGGTAAGCCCTTTCACTCTCGCTCAAAGAAATCCTCGAGTGCTTATATAATCAGTCAATGACTTTCCCGTCAGCTTCACAAACCTAGGCATTGAAGGCCAAATATTGAACCACCGAATTTTTTATTTTTGCCTTTATGTCTTATCAACCGTCTGTGCCATCCGCGCTAATACCCGAGCCGGTGGGATCACTGTCTAAATGTCAAGCTCATCTGGTCTTGTATGCCGGTGATGGGGAGGTCGGGATCTGAATCCCGGCCGAGTGTTCTGATGGGGGTTTTCCCTAAGTGGTTTCCCACTTTACCTCCCTTTAATGCGGGCACAGTTTCTCTTAAACCCTTACTTCCTACCCCTAGCCCACTAGTGTAAAATGGGGATTGCCCAATCGGGTAGTTTGATGAGGGGTAGGCCCTATACAAATATTACGCTAATTGTGTAGCTCTGAGGAGGGTAGAATTTAGTAAAATTGTGCCCACACTTGCAAAGGTTACAATCTAATAAACAAACCAGATTAACTTGACGTTTAAACCACAAGTCCATCAATGTGAAACTGTGGGTGAGAAAGAGAAGAGGTAGCCTATTGAAAACCAGTGCTAGTAGCTTTGTATTATTTGGGCACCCCTGAAGAAGCAAACCGGCTACATTATAGGTTGACTGATATTCTTGTCAAAAGAAAGATAGAAGATGTAGGTGGTATGTTGTTATTTGGAGTTGATATTTCGCTCTCTATGAATACATAATAAAAGGCACACAAAGCCGGCAAGATAGGACCTCATGTCGTGACCGCAATTAACCTGCCACCTGACGGCAAAGCTCGCAACTATAACACTCGGTGACAACCACAGATGAGTGGGTAGATAGATATAACAGATCCAACTTTGGGGTTAAACGTGTTCCTTGCTAAGTTCTCTCTACCACTTGACAGAAAATGCAAATGGTCCTATTAACTACGTCACCTCATAAAATAGTGACTTTTAAGGTGGGCGTACACTGGCTTAACAAAACATTATGATGCAAAAACATTTAGTTTATAAACAAAGCGTTTTTGCTTCATACCATTTGGTGTAAATTGAACACTTTTTTTTTATATTATGCCTTCTCTACGTTCAAACAGATTTTTTTTCCTAAGTTGAAAGGCCGGCCATAGGGGAAAGAAAAAGGGGGGGGGGGATGAATACTAAATAGGACTGTTTGATTCACCCACTTCTCGGGCGAGAAGGGGGGGGAGGAGAGAAAGAACACCAAAAAATCTTTCTTTCTCAACAGCAAGTCTTACCACATAAACTACACACATGTATAAAAGGCAATGTTCTCTTGTTGGGTTTTTTTTCTGATTTTCAAATCCCGCCTCTTTTAAAGGCGGATGAACATTGTAAAAATAAGAATAATATAGCTTAGTATTGGAAGTAAACTGACCTCTGGAGGCGTTCAAATATTACGTAAACACAATTTTGGCTATTTTTAACCCCCTCCCCTCCGTTGTAAGCAAAAATAAGCAAATACCTTACCCCCCCCCCCTCATGCTTACGTAAGATTTGTCAACTTTTTTTGGTTTGTTCACAGGAATACCCATTCTTTTTTTATGCAATTTTGCCTATAGCCTGAACAGGTATTAAAATGCAATGCAATGAAAAAAAAAATTCGTGCAAATTATAAATTGCTGGTAATTATTAACATAGAGTTGTAGATTAATATTGTAAAATAACTGACAATTAACACTGGTAAACAATGAATTTAAATTTATTGAACAGGTAAAATTAAAACAAGATATAACATTGTAAAATTTAAATTTACTTTTAATTGAAGTTATACAAAACGTATTAGTAATGAATACATGAATATTATATTCATAAAAGAACTCCCCAAACTCAATTTAATACGATGACTAAGGTCCTTAAAACCACGTCTCAACACTTTAAATTATTATGTTTATAGCTTATTTGAAGGGGCTTTGACTTTCTTCTACAGTATAGGCTTCTCCACTTCTTCCTCGTTTAGCCACTCAGCATCTTTATTGCTGCCCAAGCCCAAGCGGCTTGCGATGCGTTCTCCCTCAAACTTTCCCATCTTTCTTTGTCTTTGTAAGCACTGTTCTGACCCCTGACCCCCTTTGTCAGCAAAAATAAGCTCGAACCCCCTCCCCCGCACAAGGTGCTTACGTAATACTTGAACGCCCCCGTTTTCCCATATAAATAAAAATTATCAAAGCACATAAATGAAACTAATTATTCTGTATGAAAGGGGACACTCAGACATGGCAACGATATATCAATATAAAAAATATGTCAATCTATTTACAAAAACATAGATGTATTTATTTAGATATTTTAATGTTCGATATATCGATCAATTTATCGATGTATTTCAAATATCGAACTAAACTTTAAATCTTGTGAATTCAAAGAGATTGCACCATTTGTTCTCTATTTTCTTAGCCGAGTCCATTCCCCTCCCCCCTCTCTTTTTTTACTAAACTTGTCTGCTATTGTCAAAAGATAAATACAACATTAAATATTGAAAAGTGGCGAAAAATAGCATTCCAAAACAGCAGACCTCTTAACACCGCCGTTCCAGTTGGCCTAAACCAATACAATACAACATATAGGAAACAACTTACACATCGATATAATTTGATCGATATATCGTAGCTTTCAATATACATCTTGCGATATATTAAATTATAGACACATCGATATATTAGTAAAAAATTGCCATCCCTAGCATTTAAAACTACATTTCCCCAGACAAACTGAATTATCTCGGTGGACCTGCAAAGTAGAATCAGTCCCTGACTTGGGTCATCCATAAGCCACGTAACACTGTTGAGAGGGAAGTGCTAATGTCTACATAGTGTTACATGGAAGGGGGGGGATCGAACAGATGTAAAGAGAGAAAAAAAGCGTCACATGGTTTATGGGCGACCCCATAGACCTGTCGTTCCTTTTATTGTTGTTACTTATGAATAGTACATTTGGGAGGGATTTCAAACCTTGGTCCCCCTACCTCACTCCACCTTTGGTAAGGCTGTGATTTAGCTTTAATAAATACAATTAGTTCTTTGGCATCCAATTTCATCTCGAATATTACTATCAATAAACAGTAAAGGCGTCGAGACTATAAAGAATTGTAGAGACCGGTGGGATGCACCCAATTGACTGAAGGGAGAACTGGGCCAAGCGCAGAAACAAATCTTTTCACATAAAAAAGGAAATATGTTTATGTAGTTACTATGTTTTGAAATGAGTTTTATTTTTTGCTTTACTAGTATGTGTCAAACCCTTTAGATTACATTGGATAAAGCGGAGTGGATCACGAACAAACAAAATATCGCAGTTGTGAGAGATTCGTCAAAGTAAACGGTAAGAAACTTAGAGCTATCCTTTCTAAAATAAATAAAATAGGTTTTTTTTTACTACAGGGCCACAACAGAACATTCTTAGATAATTGAGAATTGTTTTAGTGGTTTAGAAATTTCAGAACTGTTATTCCCGTAAGAAATAACTCAGTAAGAGGATGTGTTCCTTATAGTAGGCGGAGCCTATGGTTGGCTTTCTTACGATTTAACAATTTAACCGTTTAAATAATGTTGATATTTTAACAGCACAACCAAATAAACGCTTTAAAAAATATTTATATAAGTTTACAGCTAGTTTGTAGGATCTAATTGTCCATTAATAATAAATAAATAATAACAATTAAAGTTTAAAGCTTGCCGCACACTGGATCGAATCGGAATGGAACGCATGGGAAATTTTCTACTACCTGCATTTTAATGGAGGCCCGCACACTGACTCGGATCGGACTGGAAACGTCAACGTCAGATCGGAACGGAACGAATCTGTTTGCCATGAAGGATTATTTTGATGGATTCTGAAGCTATGCGCATGCGTCTTCAGGACTGAATTATTGCCTCATCTACACTCGCGCTCAGTTTACATCTGTTGATGTTCGTTTCCTGTCTTCGACAATCTTTGCTTATTTTTGAAAATGTCTTTGGGCGAAGAAATAATCAATTTAGTGCAATAGTACCCTATAATTTATGGAATTGGTAACAAACATTATTATGACTGTGCTATGAAGTAAAATGCTTGAAACGAAATCTCAGAAATTTCATGTTGCATTTATGTCGTACGCGATGGACTCAAAGTATTTTTGAAGCCATTTCTTCCCCCCTTTTTTATCGGCATCGGCAACAATGCATGCACAGAGCAACCATTATTGCCTCCTCTTCACTACTGCTATCACTCATTACCACCAAATCATTAAAGTCAATGTAGGTAACCTCTTTGGTTGCCGTCTTCCGACTGACATGAATTTAATTCCGAACTAGTGTGCGGACAAAAATTCGTTTCCGTTCGTAGGGTTCTAATTCCGACCGTTACAATCTGATTGGGTGTGGGGCAATCTTAACAGTATTGCCTGCGTATTAAAGTAGATTGAGTAGCTCATTGAACTGTGAGCTAAGTATTTTCCTGTTACGCTACTACCATAACATTATTATGACTGTACATTTTTATTTTAAATGTTTTTTTTTAGTCTTCTCAAGTAATGTTGTTTAAATATTTTTCTAAATTAATTCTGTTTTTACTAATTTATATAGAATCCTATTTGGGCACTTTTATAGTAATTTTGGAGATTTCTCTAATAATTTTGATTTAACATTTTTCTAAAGTAATTCTCTCTGTGCCCACTTCTATACTAGTGTTATTTGGAAACTTCTGTAACTAGTAGTTATGTGAACAATATGATTTTTTTAATGCAAAGTAGGCCTACATCATGTTAATAATAATTATTATGTATTATCTTTATTACTGTCTAGATTTATCTTTGGATGTAAAGTTAGTATTTTTAATTGGTGAGCAAGCTAGAAATAAAACAAATAAATACTATATACTATATTCAATAGCAGGCCTATATTATTAGAGATAATCGTGATTCACGTGAATTAATAAGTCAGTCTCACAATATATGCAAAAAAACAACAAACGCTCTAGCTAGTCAATCAATTGCTTGGAATTTTAAATTCAAATAACTTGAAATGAGCTACTAAGCAAAACACCTTTCGGATAGCCGCAATGTTGAAACTGATAGCCAGATTTAAAAAGTATGTACTGTACATATGACTGTGGCCAAGGTTGAAAGGAAGTCACTGCCAAATGTTGTTAAAATTGGTCCACGCCTTTAAAGTTACTTTGGAACAAACATCCAGACAGTCAGATGCCATGGTCAAGTTAAAACCGAGCCTAGCTACGCTCGGTCAATTATGTTTTATATTAATGCTCTTTGTCCTTTTTATACGGTAGTGCTGTTTCAACAGTTCTTTAATAATGCTGTTTTATCACATCTCCAAAGAAGTAGCTCCAAACCCCCTGTTCGTTACAAAACCTTGCTATGAGTAACTGGTTGTGCTGGGAACAAGATTCTATAGGCGGGGCTGAGAGGTCAACGAGACTATAAAAGGTACCGACAAAGTTTCTGACAATCCGTTCGTTGACCCTTTTGGCCCCTTCAAGATAGATCTCACAGTTGGCAAACATAAGGGTCTTTGACAAGTACACTCAGTTTATAGCAAACTTATCTTTCTTTGTTCCACTATGGCAAACAGTGTTCATCAAGTTGACCTGCCACATTCTACAAATAAGTTAATAAATAAATTGCTCGGCTTTTGTGCTGTTAAATTACACATCTGATTAATATTTTAGTGCGAAATCTTAAAAAAGGTATGGCTTGGCGTATGAATACATTAAAGTAGCTAAAGTAGTCTTTTGTTAACTATTAGGCTAGATACTTCCTAGCCACGATTGTAAGGGACGTGGTTTCAATGTCAAGCTCATTTACTATTGTATGTTGGAAACTGGTGTCTGGATTCGAATCCTAGCACGGAAGTTTATTTCCTAAATGGTTTCTCACTCTTCCTCCAAGCAAACGTGGGTCCATTCACTTTAAATTATATCTCTCGCATCCACATCACATTAGCGTAGTTAATTTATGTGTGTGTATCTTAAATGAGTAGGTCTACTAATACGCAGGCGGAGAGGAAAAAAAAGATACCTCTTACTAGCTTTGATTCTATTATTTCAATTTGCTGTTTTAGTTCCAAATTAAACTTAAACAAACTAATCTAGTATTTCCAAATACATGTAAAAATCTGATGAAATTATTTACTAGCCATATTATTTAAGAGTATATTCATATGAATAGTTATAGTCATAATATAAACTATATGTTAATTGTATTGCATGTATTTACACACACAAAAAACAGTTATAACACAGAACTGAGTTTCTAGGAACCAAAGAATCATCCCTAGCCATGCCAACTTAATTCAGATCCTACCAAGATGTGAACCAAAGTCTCATTAATGTGTCTGCTCATTATTTGAAGCACACATCAAACTTTCTTTACATTATTTGCCTCTGATAAAAATACTTTTATTTTAAAAAAATCTTCTTTTGATTTTGAGGTATACAAGACACTTTTAACAAATTTTGTTAGTAAAAAAATAAATTTGCCAAATTATAGGTGAGTTCAAGAGAAATTATTTATGAAAAAACACTTTCTTTCAATACCTCCTTTTGGCAGTAAAAGTACTTAAAAGTTTTATATAAACTCTTTCCATCCTTAACTAATGTAAAGTCTGACTCAGTTGGTAGCGTGTCTGTCTACCGAGCTAAAGGTCCCAGGTTCGATTCCTGGCATGGCCGAAAAAATTATAATTGGCGAAATGTGGGCTTATCCTATCATAGTGATGAATTAGCGGCTGGGGGCTGGATGTTGTGTCTGTTCTAGATTTAAGTTAGTTCATAGGTCATGTGCTGATATAATCAGTAGGTTCAGAAAGTGTACATTAAATACCTCAAATAAATTAAGAATAAAAACTAGGGGAGAGAGGGCTATTGTAAACATGTTTTACTCATAATGTTATTATTCCATCCATTTTTTTAAATTAATTTATATTTACATATGTAAATTAACACATCTCTTTATTATTTCAAATGTAAAATTAATTTCTGGTTGATACAAAACAAATCATTGTCTGTGTTTTCCTCTAGACTGAAGGCACTTCTGACAGGAATTCAACTAGTGATAGTAATAAATATAATAAATTATAGAACCTTCTGGAAACCATAAGGCTCAATTTGGCTAAAAATATCATGCAATATTTTGAGACATTCAGCTATCTTGTTAGTCGAACAGATTTTACCAAATTGTGTAGGAGGAAAAATAACAAAGAAATAAGTCAGGAAGCATAGTAGAGGATGCTTGCTACCTCAACCCAGCTCTCTCTAAAACAGCTGTTAGGGTGAGCCACTGCCCAACCCACAATTTTATTTTTAAATTCAGATAAACTATGCATACCAAATAGAAAACTAACCATTACGAGCTCAACTCACCCCATGAATAGCGCAGAGGTTAGGTAGGTAATATAGCTGGAATCAGGTGTCACAACCTTTTGTGGTAACCTGGAGTTTTCATTAGAAAAAAAGTAGAATTGAGACCAGCGAAACCATTTTACTATATTTAAAAAAAATACAGCAAAATTAAAAAACAACAAACTTTACTTTACTAATCTCAAATTCACTGCTGTGAAGTGAAGAATTCTAGAAACGACACTTTGTTGAGATTTCTGGTTCAAGCGTTATCATATATTAATTTAATTGGTATTATCATAGCAGCATGATAAAATTAATGAGTCATTAAACAGGTTTTCCAGCTTAGCGCAATCATAAGCAAGTTTAAGCTTTGATTTATTTTTGGTTGGTGTTTGATATAATATTATAATACATGATAGGGTTAGTTTTGAAGTAATTCAAGTCAAGAAATGGTATAACATATTGATTATGTATGTGTGGTAAAGACATTCAAGACATTACTATCAGCGTCTGCCTGGCCCAACTTCAGGCCCTAGACAAATATTTTAATGTAGATTTTATTTAAAATTTAAAAAAATAAGTTACCAAAGACAATTTGTTTATGTTTCCAATATAGAAGATACACCCCACCAAACTCAAATTAGAATTCTTAACAGGAGGATAAAACTTAATCTAATACAGGTTGATTCAAATGTCCCCAAACTGAAATGTTCCATGGATCAGAGGGTCCATGAACCGAGGACAAACAAATTACAAATTGTAGATCAAAGTTTGGATTCATTTACAAAGTTTCCTGTTTCTTCAACAGGCAGGAGGGTATTCATCACTTGGTACCATCAAAACCATAATTGGATGTCAAAGATGACATTGTTGAAGACGACTCCACAATTTCAACTTCTTAGTCAAGCAACACAACAGCACCCTTTTCAGTGACTTTTTTAGTTTTTAGCAGTTTACTAAAGCTCACTTTGAAGTTACACACTTTGAATTTATTTTACTTTTATTCATGAAGATAGTTACCGTTAATTTTTGCATAAAAAGGGAAAGTGAGAGACATAATTTGTTGTAAAGATTGTTTTTATATTATGCCCATGTGAATGTAATAAATTTACACTGCAATAAAGTAAACTAGCAAATTGCGCTATAATTACGTGAACCATTTTTTCGGCTTCCAGTAAAAAAATTGTAATTTAATTATTTGAAAATTTTTATTTTTGGTTAAAGAATTAAAAACGACTTCCAGTTAAAAATACATTAAATTTTATTAATGGTTGCACATTTTCAAGTCAACGTATTGCTATTAAAGTCCTCATTTGTAAATTTTGACCAATAAAAAAAAGGTCAATATTGGTTCAAAAAGGTTCGACACTTTCGTATAAAATGTTTTGATTTCTGGTTAAAACTTTTGAAATTCTATTGGCAGATGCACATCTTCAGGTCATCGCATTTTTATTAAAGTCCTCATTCGTAAATTTTGGCCAGTAAAAAAAGGTTGATATTGGGTTTACAAGGGTAGATACATTTGTATCAAAGAGATAGATAGTAAGTAAAATTTTCCGAGTGTATTTACATCCATTTTTATGGGAAGGGGTTCCACTCCTCTAAGACATGAGAAGACTGCCTGAGTGTTGTTGTTTGAAACATGTATCGGTGACCTTGGTAAACGTTCTGTCTTGGCAACATCGGCTGTCGGTATGCATGCCCAGAAGTTGGCCAGAAATGTTAGTCCACCATGAGTTTCACACAAGATCTTACATTTGCTTGGAACAACATGGCATGGTATTTCCGTTTTTTTCCAGCGCTGGACCTAGAAAATGCTGAAATTGACAAGCAAGTTTTTTTTTAAAAGTTTAGTTCAGATTACTTACCCCCCAGCCCTACTTGTTTCACTTAACTGTTTATTATTGGGCATTTTGAACTTTAAGAACTCTTGCTTTGTTTTAAAAGAAAAAAAAGAAAACAGGATGCACACGTATTAAAATAATTTACTACTTAGAATTGAAACAATTGTTCAAACTGAGTAAGACGTTTGTCCAAGTTGGGTGTAGTGGTTCCAATAGGTGGTTGGTAGATAGGGGAATGTATAAATATATTCGTAAACTTGAAAATCACTAGTGCACACAAAATAGAGCAGTGTGGAAGGCAGTGGTCATATGCATTGTAACCCCCTGACCCTTCTCATACCTGTGTCACAATGCACTGCAAAATTTGTCCTCTAATGAAGGGTATTAGGAAGATGGAACACTTCGTCACTTCAAACTTGCTTTAGAGAGGAGGAAAACACTAAGTTGTTTCAAACTTGTAGAGTTTATGAAGGTGCTAGAGATTTTATTACGTTCCCCTGAAGAAAATCATGTCCCAAACTGAATAAAAATTGCTATCCTGCATCTACCGAGGGCAGCCTTCTTCGGGGACTCGCTAGTCCATTCTAGTTGATGGTTGCCAACTAGCCGACCTGGTCAGACCGATACTGATTACAGCAGCAAATAATAGGGCGCAGATCAAGTTGTTTTTTAATAAAGTTCTTTTGTTAATATCATTATAGTAATAGCTGTTAGAGAAGTGCAAAACTTCAAACAGCATTCAAAGGAATAATACAATTTGTTTTAACTTTGGCACTCACTAGTTTTTTTCAATATTCAAAATATTCTGAAAGAAAAAAAAATTATAATAAAAATAGAACTTTTTTTTTAACTAAAATTGACATTTTAAATTTTTTAGTATTTTTAACAATATTTCTAGTAATGGTGTTGGCCTTTTGAGTACAGAATGCTGTGTCCCAAAGTTTTGTATCCAATTTGTTGGAGATGGTCACATTGAAAATAAAAATTTACTTTACATCTATTATTGTTTCCAGCCTGTGGCCTGGGTTAGTTTTTTATTCAAGCCATATATTTTCCACTACCGGCTCGCTAGGCCTGTCATTGCTTCATTTACCACTTTAATCTAACTTAAGACTAGGACAGGCACAACATCCAGTCCTCGGCCGTTAATCATCATCGTGAAAGAGTTAAACCACATTTCACCGATGATACATTTTTCGGCAATGCCAGGAATTGAACCCGTTGCCCTTAGCTCAGTAGACAGACTTTCTACTGACTGGGCTAAGGTGAGAATAAGACTACAATGTTTTAACATTATAAACATTAAAACTTGCAAATATGCATATTAAAGTGAGTACCTAATATCCATTATGGAGGGGTAGGCCTACATCTTAACAATTTCTCAAAATATTCTTACAACTTATCTTACATAAAATATAATTTCAAAGGTCGAATTAAAGAAAAAGTGTGTATGGACAGGAGGAATTTTGTAAGAATTAATTTTGCTATGGATTATACTATATAAAGTTTTAAGTGAAAATCTTCATCAAAATTAATAATGATCAGATTTTAGTTTTAATGTAATGAAACTCTGGCTAGTTTCCAATATTAACATTCATAGGAGGTATTATTGTTCAATCAATGAATAGTTAAATTAATTTAGCTTACAATTTATGTTTTAAGTTGAAGGAAAGCAGGTACAAATTTAAATATTTCTAGTAGTATATTTTTATAAAGTAAAGTGTGGTGTAAATAATAAAACCAAACACAATATGACTTCAACAATTATGTGAGAAACATTCCAAAATTTTGTTTTGCTTTAGTGCCAAGAATTGAACCCAGGAGCCTTAGATACATAGGAAAACATACCATACACTAAGTTAAGGTGTCAGATTGGAGTATCCTTCATATTATACTGATGGTGAGGGTAGACATTTCATTTTTAGGGTTGCAAAGTGGCAAAACAGCATGTACATGTGCGTGGACAAATTTTATATAAAATAGAGAAATAATTACATTTCAATGTATCTGCTTTACCCAAATCCTTCTGTCTTTCAGCGAAGTAGGGTCATGTCTAGCCTCACCTGTAGTACAATTTTTCTGGATAGTTTTTTAAAAATAAATTACTATTTTTTTTTGTAGGGGTGAAAAAAAGTTTGTATTTAATATCAACAAGAGGATATTTCTGACATTATGTTGTTTATAATACATGTTACCAGTTTCTATTTAATTTTTGATTAGTTAATTTGAATTTTGTACAGCAGGGCGCCGCTTTTTGGCATTCCACTAATACAGCGGTTTTTAATTATATACATGTTTACTATGTTCGGCGATTGTCTCGCTCTTTCGGCATAGCTCACTCAATGATTGGCTTTGGCCGCCCTTTTATGTTGGTAATTCAGTCTGTTTACAGCAGTGATGGCCACTATTGAATGATATTAACTATTGATTATCGATTGATGAAAACTATCAAATGATCATTAGATAGTTTAAAATCAATTGTTTGTAAATGATTGTTTCTAATAGTTTTAATTCAACTGAATGATATATTACGCACTTTATATGTGATAGTGTAAAAATGTTACTAGGATTTTATATGCATCATTTGAAAGTTTAAAAAAAACACTATGATCTGCATTATAACAGGGCTCTAGAAACTAACCTGCCATATGAGCGGGGCCCTACTGTATATCTAAACATATTATGAAATAAATTATACTTTACATTACATACAAAAGCTCTCAATTTAAACATTGTTTCCTTATACATATCTATAAATCTTTACAAAAGGAAAAAATAAGCTTTTAATATAATAAAATACTAACTATCACAAAGCTGCAAATTGATAAAAATAAATTAAAAAAATTGTTATTATGCTATAAAAAGACCCTTATTAATAGTTTTTACCCTAAAATAGTTTAATCTAAATGAGATCATTAATATTTTGGCATATTTGACTTGTTAATCTAAAGCACTAATTTTCAATAGTACTATTAATATTATATAAGTTTATTTTTAATGGTCTCATGTTTTTTTTATTTCAGTTATATCGATGACAGAGAAAATATAACAAAAGTCACACAGTGAGAGTTACATATATACCTACCAAAATATCATGCCTATAAGAAGTGATACATTGTCTAAAGCAGTGTTACCCAATCGGTGGTCCACGAAATGGCACAGGCTTGTGGGCTCACTGTTGCCAGTCTGCTAATAAATTATTATTTAAAAATTAAATTTGTATTAACTGGCATGAAAATTACAATTACTTCTTTATTAAAATTTTACTGTGGTTCAAACATGTATTTATTTTTTAAGGAGTCACACCAACCATAATACCTCAGTTACATATTTGTGGTATTTGTTTGTTGGTGTTCTCATGTGTAAAATAGATCTAAATATGTAATAAAAACGGCTAAAACTAATCTACACAAGTATAATTACAAAAACCAATGCTAAAAGTTGTTGAAAATGTATGAATGGGATTTTTTTTACTTTTTTTTTGTAAAATTAAAAATCTAGATTTTTCCCCCAATAATTTTTAGGCTTGCAATGGGAAAATCTAAGCTTATCCATTAATCCGTGTACCATACCGGTCCTACATATAGAACAAACGATTTTGCTGGTTCGTTAATTATAAAATAAATATTTCCAGACTGATGTTTTGGGAGATAATGCCAGTGAATAACACATTCTTATGAACGCCTTTGTCAAAAGGCGTCCAACTTAGCTTAGCACTTAAATTGTTTGGCGTTATTTAACAAAACATACCAAGTAAAAAATTTATTTTGTTACTAAATTAATATTAAGCAGCATAGTTACCAAGTGGAATATAAAAACCAAAAGAAAAGCACAGCAAAAATCTCTAAGCAAAAATATCTTTAAATAAAAAGAATAACAACAAACAAACTTAACTATTTTATCAAGTTTCATAGTGTGTTGGTGAAAATGTTCCATTAGACAATCACAATGAATAATAAATTGGCACTTATGGCTGCTTTAAAAAAATAAAAACCATCTTTGTTTAGATATACTGTTGTTTCTTACTATTTGCCTATAAAATATGCATAAAGCCTAAAGAGGATAAGCATTATATAATAAGGTCGCAAAGAAAATTACATCCACTCGCCAACAAATGCCAACATATCACAATAGGTTCAAATTATTTCTCTAGAAATATCATTTTTACAAAAACTATTCAATTATATACAGTAAAACTCCATTTATTTGGATCGTTATCAGGAAATAAAAAAATAAATTAAAAAAGGAAAATATTGTACTGTACAGTACTGAAATTTGTCACATAAAAGCACCATAGAATCAAAAAGTTATGACTTTTAATACAAGCACTGTCCTGTGCACATCTATTTTCAAATTTGTAAAATGTCACCAGGTCATGAAAATGAAAATTGAGCCCAGTAGCTTGGACTTACTACCCAGTAAGATCTGTAAGGCTTCAAAAACTTTGGTTTCACCTTTTATATTTCTCGGCTATGACTTCAAAAAACTCTTTCTTAGAAAAATACGAAGCTTCACAAATAAAAATATTACAGTTAAAATACACATTTGTGTTAAAATTTCGTTATTCTGTGCTGTTATGCACATTAAAAATTAATGTTCAAATGATCAAACTCTAAAATAATTAAATTACATGCTGTAATAATAACAACTTGATTGCTTAGCAAAGGAAGGAAAATGTTAATTATGTTTGTGATATGACATTATGAAAATTATATATAATTATCCGAAATATATATTTTTCTAAAAGAAAACTTTTTTTTTTATAAATATTCATACTTTGTTTCGGCTCTGCGTGGAATTGAAAAAGTCGACTTTGTACAACCCTTCTACCCAGCATTTGGATAGAATGCAAACTAAAAGTGAGAGATGGAAATTAGGGAAACGAGTAAAGTGACCTGCGCATCAACGGCAGCGTCTGTCTACAAGATACCAATATGACAGTGCAGGGTTAGAGACAAGGTCATCTACAAAACGAGGGCAAACACTTTTGGCGTCCCTACAAGCAGGCGTAGCAATGATTTTTGTATTTGCTGACAAAGATTAAAAAAAAAGTTTTATATTAGTTAATATTCGTGGATATAAAGTGTTTTTTTTTCTAAAAGAGAAAACAAAACAAAACAATACAATACTGGGCAGCTTAGTGGTAGAGCGTTGGTATTAAAATTCAAGTCTAAAGCTAGATTCACTCCTTCAGGTGTAATATTTCAAATTTGAAAATAATTGTGCCATGTTACAACTTACAAACCAAGCAAATGATAGAAGTATATTATACATCATTTTATATTGCAGTTTGGTATATGTTTAGATCAAATCATTGAACTAAGGTTGGCGCACACTGGTTCAGACATAATTTGATTAAGATTAAATTTTTAAATACATTCACAAAGAGAACACATATTGAGGATGATAATTTAGAGATTACTTTGAACAATCTATAATTTGACATGGCTAATAAGTTTAAATATTTAGCAACAATTAGTTAAATGGCTGCGAGTAAACTATAATTGCAAATATAGCTCATACATGGTTGGAAAGGTGGGAGGTGACAACTAGTAGAAGGTCTTTATTGGAAACATTGGCATAAAAGGACCAATATTAACCCATTCGGAAATAATTATTTGCTTGTTAATACTATATTATCAATAAAAAGTGTTATTAAATTATGACTTTCCTAAGGATTACTGTATAATTAGCGTTTTCATAACTTATTGAAAGAACAAAATATATGTATTAATAAAACTATTATTTTTTTTGTTTTGCAGTTGTAACAGTAAGATATATTATAGAACATGAGATTATAAATTAAAAAGTATTATATTCACATTTGTACCTTGTTATGGCTAGCCCTAAAAAACAAATAAATTTTTTTATAACTCAAGAGAAAGTTATACAAAATATGTTTCAAAACAAAACATTTTTTTTATTTTGTAAACAGTGCATGAATACAACCGAAGATGTTTTGTATGAGATCATCAATTGCTCTTGTTTCGACTATTTTGCCATCTTAATTTACAAAGTGAATGTAGCATTTTAGAAGATCTATTTTGAAAATTGTTTATAAGTGAACCACAAACATCGCTTACATAAATAATAAACTTATTTTCATAAGTTAGTGTTTCAATAAGTACATTATTTGAAACCCAAACTTGTGAAAATAAACTATACTGTTAAAAGAAAAACATAACTAGAAAGAAATCATTTGTTGTACAAGTTTTGACTGCCAAAAGTGAGAACTCAACATTTGGTCTTGCAGATCATATGGTTTGGTGAATGGGTACACGGTAACTTTTCCTAACTGTCACATACCACCCTTTCAACCACGCATGGCCTTTAGTAAGCTGTGACTTATATGGTTACAATGTCAGTGGTGAGATTATTTGCATGACATGCTGGTCTGTCCAATAGTAAAAATGCAATAACAATCCATAATTTGGTCTGTGGGGAGGCAAATAAATGTGAAACACAAAGGAAAAAGAAGGGAGGAAGGAAAGTGCGAAAAGAAGTTTACTATCCATTGCAAATTTTTGTTTTAAGTAGAGTATAGAAGAAATTAATTACAGAGGCACATAAGCATAATGTATGAAAAGTAAGTTTTGAACCCCTGATCCTACCATCAGATATTAGTTTGATGTACCTTTTATATACATGTGAATTGGTAGCATTAAACTAGTTGTTCATATCCAAATAAATGAGAGAAATACTTTAGCAATTCATCATTTGTATCAGCTTAGTTGTCAGTATTGAAATAAATGAGGGAATCACTTCATACAATTCATCCTCTGTATCAGCTTAGTTGTCAGTATTGAAATAAATGAGGGAATGACTTCATACAATTTATCATCTGTATCATTCTGTCAGAATTGAAATAAATGAGAGAAAGGTCCTTCAGGCAATTCAAATCCGTATTGTCCATTGTCACTTGAAAATATTTTATACTTCAGTTTAGTGTGTGTTTTTATAATGTCAGTTGGTCACGACAATTCCAATATCAACTTTTAAAAAAAGTGATTGGATGTGATACACCACAGCACTGTTTTCACACTAGTGTTTACAAACTAAGAAATTATGTATATTTATATTAGTGATGTGTGTCATTGAGCAAAGCTATAAACAAAAAAAAAATCTTATTTGTTCTGTCAGAACCAGCCGGCGCTAGCATTTACTGTGAAAATATACACATATTAAATTATATGTAGATATTACAACTAAAAATAAACACACACATAAAATCAAAAACATAATACAAATGCACACTAAGACAATCAGTGAAGAGGCACAATGGGAGAATGTTGTAACATTTGATATGTGAGACATTAGATTAAGTTAAATACTAACCAAAGTTAATAAGGGAGAACCCTGCTAAATCAATATATGATATCATGCCAGTGATATATTATGAACACATGTTCAAGAATTATTGTATAGATTGTACTACAGACACGAAATAAAGAGATGAGGGGTGAATGGAGCTCGCCCAAGATAGGGATAGTTGGCATATTTTTCTAAGTGTGGCAATGAACTTTCGAGCTCCTAGTGTCATAGAGTAAGTAATACAAATCACAATTGCTTATATTTTAACAAATTAATTTTTAACAAAGGGCACAACAAAATATGGTGACACTATACAAAGGAATCCACCAATACAGTACAAAAGTTTTGTATGTTGCATATATATTTCTGTGGATACTTAAATTAGGGGTATGCAAGTACTCAAAAATTCAAGTTCGAGTCAAATTTTAGTAGCTGCTCAATCTCGACTTGAAGATTTTTACAAAACTCGAAAAATTTGAATACTGGAATTTTCACTCTTTTTCTCAAAAATTATTAGTATAACTAATTTTTTCACTCTTAAGATACTATTTAATAGCAAAGAGAATTCCTTAATATTTACTTTTGTCTAATAAAAAAATCATTTAGTTATATTTAATTTATTTAAAAAGTCAAATTTGCGTGATTAAATTTTTTTCACAATATATATATGTACTTATTTATGGTTTGTGCCTGGATCTATTACAAAAATTCAACTTGAAATATTTTTTGTACATATATCGCTCTATACTACTCGAACTTTTTAAAATAACTGAATGTTTTTATTCAAACTCGACTCGAAGTGAAAAATGCCTACTCTTACACCCCTATTAAATTATTTGGGTTTTAACCCTATATTCTGATGTCATATTCAAGTCATTTAACATAGTAAAGCGAGAAGGGGAAGGCCTACAACCTTGACAGAAAATTGTAGGTCCAATAGTTCACATTTAGAACAAAACCCATTAAAGTAATAATTTTTATGGCATTTTAAGACCCTTCTTCACTCAGCAGAAGAGAAAAGAATGACAGCACTATGACTATTGATTGATCACTGTTACCTGGATCCTGTAGTTCCCTGTTTAATTGTCCGAATTCTTGACTGTATTTAGATTCAGAAGCCGCCTGCTTACACTTACAAAACAAAGTTTAATCAACAACTTCAGAATATAATTAAACTCAAGAATAAGGTTTCAACAAGAAAGTACAGGAGTCGAGCTATTAAGATCAATCTCAAGTCATAGTTAACATGTTTCTTTTTTGTTGATGTGTCCCAACAATTACCGCGATGTTGTGTAAATAAAGTAAAAATGGCATTAAACGACTATGTTTTTTAATTTAGTTTTTGGTGATACATTTTTCTGATGTGTATTCTCCTTAAATATTTATAAAAAAACATTTTTCTTTTCTTTTATTAATACATATTCTGGCAAGGTCCTGGCTAAATCACAAACTTGGTGGTATTTCTACTCTTCCTGAATGTATTCAGGAGTATATAGTATATTATATGACAAAATGTATTCATATCTGTATCACAAACCAAAGTTTAAGATTGTTATTTGTTTAGTTATCCGCATCATTCTACCCAACCAGTCTATCTGCATATTTAAACTAATGGAGTAGGGATGAGGACGGAGGAAATATATCAGCATTTATATGGAGGGAGAGTGAGAAATACTTTAGTTGAAACAAGCCTCAGTATAGCTGTCCAGTATTTGAGCCCTGATCTCTGTGTCATCAGCAATCCAGTATATTAAAAGACGTGTGATGCCTTAGACCAAGGGACCACCAAAGTGGGTTTTTAAGATTGTTATTAAGTAGAGACATATGCTCCCAAGTAGCAAGCTAAGTTATAAGGAATGTAAAATATGTTATGAGATTGTTTAATATTAGCAACATATTTGCATCGGCGGTCACACGGTCTAAAGCAGGGGTTCTTAACCTATGGGTTGTGACCCAAACGTGGGTCGCCATGGCTTTTAGAATGGGTCACTGTAGCTTTAAAAAAACAACTAAAAAGTCAATTAAAACAATTAATTTGGAACTATAAATCTTTTCAGAACCATGGTTTTACAAACAATGAAGAGTACTGCTGGCAATTGGTTTTATAATTTTGTGATTTATATAGCCCTCAAATATGAGCTGTCAGTTTAAAGACGATTTCTTAGAGGTGGGTTTCACATTTCTCACAGATAGAGGAACAATAAAGCCACAGTGTGTTGTCTGTGGTAAAGTACTCAGCAATGAGTCACTAAAGCAGAACAAGCTAAATAAGCACCTTGAGGTTAAGTGTAGTGCTTTAGTTACTAAAGAACAGATTTTCTTTGAAAGAAAAGAACCGCAGCTGAAGCGACAGCGTCTCGATACTCGAAATAAAGCTGTTTATTCTGTCCAACAAGCCACTCTTGCTTCTTACAAAATGTTGCTAGGCATGTTTCAAAACAGAAGAAACCACATACAATTGAAGAGGATTTGGTATAACCGGCAGCAATAGACATGGTTCGCATGACCTGTGGTGATGAAGACCACAGTCAAATTATACTATTCGTAAACGTATCCATGATATGTCGATTGATATTAAAAGACAAGTGATTTAAGCCATCAAAACTAGTGGGCAGTTTAGTCTACAAATGGATGAAATAAGTGATGTAAGTGATGATGCTCAACTCATAGCCTTCATAAGTTATGCTGGACTTACCGAAATGGAAGAAGAATTTTTGTTTTGCCATCCACTTACCATATCTACTACAGGAGAAGACATTTTTTACTTAATGAACTCATTTTTTAAAGAAGAAAGTTTGTCTTGGAATGCTTAAGACACGCCAGATCTTCTGTGCAAGAGTAAAGAAGTTAATCCGCATGTAAAAGTGATTCATTGTCTTCTTCATAAGGAAAATCTTGCTTCTAAGAGGCTGTCAGAGGATTTGGATAATGTTATGAAAGAGGTTGTTCAGGTCATCAATTTTATAAAAGCAAGGTCACTTAAAATGATATTTAGCCAGATGTACTTAGAAATGGGCTCCGAGTACACCCATTAGTTGTGTCATTCTGAGGTCAGGTGGCTGTCTAGAGGAAATGTACTTCAAAGAGTTGTATCCCTACGCAAGGAAATTGAAATATTTTTGTCAGAAAAGAATCATACTTTGACTTCCCGGTTCTCTAACGAAAAGTCGATTTTTAATTTAACCTACCTTTAAGATATATTTGTGGAACTTAATAAGTTGAACACTTCAATGCAAGGTAATGATCAAACTGTCATTGGCCAAACAGAGAAATTGACAGCATTCAAAGGAAAGTTGAAACTGTGGAAAAAGAAAACAAAAGATAATAAGATGGCTTCCATCTCGACTTTAAACCTGCTTCTGGAAGACAAAATCACTGAGCTAGCAGAAGTTGAAAATGTAATAACTGGGCATCTGCAAAAATTAAATCTTGAGTTCGAGCACTATATTCCAGAAGATATGGCTGGATAAAGTTGGGTACGCAGCCCATTTGACAATGCCGATGAAGACTTGCCTGAACATTTTTCAGACATTGCTGGTCTCCAGGAATAGCTCATTGAACTTAAAAGTGATGAAGCTTTTGCGTCACGATTTCCAAAAACAAACTGAGTCACTATATTCATTTTGGATAAAACTGAAAAAAGAAAACCCTACTTTAGGCAACAAAGTTATGAAAGTGTTACTTACGTTTTCGACTACCTAACTATGTGAAGTTGGCTTTGCTTCACTCTCTGTCATGAAAACTAAGATTAGAAGCATACTACAACCAGAGAATGACTCTAGATGCAGCCTTTCAAAGACACAACCACAATTTGAAGACCTTTCAGCAATGGCGCAAGGCCAAGGATCTCACCGAACTAACGGAAATAATTATTTTTGGAATTTTGTTTTATAAAAGCTTTGAATTTTTTCACTTATTACTGCATATTATTTGTGACAAAATATGTTAATACTCATATCTTCTCAATAGTGAGTAGGCCTACCTAGCATCATAATAATAAATAATTATTAATGGAGTTACCTTACATTACTGTTTTTAATTTATTAAATTCAATACTGGAAATATTTTCTTAATTCTCTTACTATATTCTGATTACATATTAAAATTGGTTGTTATAAAATATTACAGCTTTATAATAATAAATAATTACTGCACTTATTTAAATTATTACATTAGCACTGTTTAACTTCAAAAGAGACCCATGGATCACCAAGTTGATCGTCTGTTGATTTTGGGTCTTGGCCAAAAAAAGGTTAAGAATCCCTGGTCTAAAGTAATCACCTAATAGCATAATTAAAATGAGTGTAGCCCAGAAGGCGCTAAACATATAATAATAATAATGATACACATAATTGATCAATCAACAAATAAAAAACTGTGATTCAATAACAAATGTAAATTACACAGTTTATAGGCAAGTATGGGGGCAAACAGCTATCAATTGGTAGGTTTGTCTCCAAAAAAGATGTCACCGATTGAGACATGCTGCTGGGATTGAATCCCCACCTAAGAGTACCTAATGAAGATTTGGTTTCCATTGTGTGGTTTATTATTCTATATTCCTAAATAATCATGGTACATTGCCTTAAAATTGATGCTCCTCTCGTTGTTTTCAGAAAATGGCTAGCTCAGTGTCGATAGCAAATGCTGGCTCTAAGCTACTTAAAAAAAAGTATCCAGTGTAGTTGATTAATTAATTAATTTTTTACTACCCTCATATTTTACTATAATGGACTAAGAATGAGTAAAGTAGAACTAAGAGGTAATTTGCCTGCATTTGCACAAAGAGAGAGATAAAAATTTTTAGGAAAACAACCTCCAGTACACCTGACTGGGATTCGAACCTTAATATATCTGTTATTGGCAGTCCAGTCTATTGCAAGGGTGACACCTTAGATCAAGTGACCAACGAATAGTTTTTATTCAACTTGAAGCCACTTCCACAACATATGTCATTGAAACATGGAAAGATTAGACTCACATATTGTTTCAAAAGCATTAAAAACCCTTTGATAGGACCCTAATTAATAGTCACAACATGAGATTCCTACATTCTTTGGTTTTCAGTATTTTACCAGCCAGATATTAGCTTGGTTCACACTAAGATCATATAGATAATTCACCAGCATATGCATCAATTTACAACACGAGATAATATGAGATGTAAATATATGATCTTTCTTTTTAATATCACAAATCAAATTTAGTATTTATCATCAAAAAACTAATGATGAGTAAAAATGAGTAAAACAATTACAACCTAATAAAATTTAGCAGAAAGATAAAACTATACAAATATAATAAGTTATATGTGTATGTACAAAAAATAGTTATACACCAAATATAGTAAAACACAGAATAAGTTCCAATAAATATTATCAACAATACAATTTATAAATAGTAACAAAATAACACATTGTTTCACTGTAACAACTTGGTAACATTTTCTCGTGAAAGTTATTCTAAACAAAAGGAAAGGTTATATAAAAAAAGAAATGGCTACCAGTATGTTGTATGTCCCAGAAAACAGCAAGTAAAAAAATTTGTTTGAAAAAACCGAGAAACATTAGTATAATCCTATAAAATAACTTTATTTCAATATAGAATGCTAACGACCTTTAAAAATCTTCAATTACCAATAAAAAGGTGTTGCTAAAAACAATAAGATTTATTGCAAAATACATTCTTTGTCCTAAGCCATATACACACGAGTCTATCTCCATTTACTAATTTAATTGAGATTCAAAATAAACAAAGAAAATAGGAATAGAAAGACTGACTATCTGACCGTCTTGGCAGCTGATTGACTGCTACCAGCATTGTCATAGCCATCAAACCAAGTGGGTGGATTATGTTATAGGTTTAAATTAAGTTCTAAACGCCATAGTATACACTTTGACAGGACTGACACCTCATGAGGTACATTTGGCACTCCACCAATTGACATATTCACCAACTTCTTAAGCATCAAAGAGTTTGAGTCTTTACCTGACAGGGCAAGGGCAATGGCAGAACTTCTGTGTCTTGCCAAGAAGCGATTGGAGTTGGTTGCTGATAAGAAACTGAGGGGACAGAGGAGACCAACTTTCTCTTTCAAGTTGGGCGATCTGGTTTTGTTGAAGGAAGCCTCTATTTCAAGCTTCTTGGTGGGGGGTGAAGAAACTATTCCTGATTATTCTGGCCCCTGTGCCATCAAACATGAGAATGCTTATGAGCTTACAGATCTTACAGTTGTTCTCATTAAAGGCACCTACAACAAGTGAATGAACAGCCTCACAACAAGCAACTCCCCCAAGCAGCAACAGAAGACAACACAAAGCCCATAGTCAAGGCTAAATGTGAAATACCAATATGGAAGCCAAATACAGTGTCACATAATAAAAAATAGAGATTGTTACTAAGTGATAACATTTTTTGTTTTAATGATAATTCACATCCCATTAAGTGGCAAATCAATTGTCTAGGTTTTGGTTTTTATATTTGTACAGTAATTATGTTAAGTCAAAGCTAGTGGTATACATCAAAGTAATAATGAATCCTCAAATTTCCTTAAGAATTTTAGGAATTTGAAGATTCCGTCTTTAATATACGTGTATGACTATATGAGTTTAATATATAAGCTAAAGTATGTTGCAGGCATCATCATCATCATCATCAATTTAACAGTAATTAATATGATGGTTATTTAATTATATTTTTCGTTTTTTATTAAAAGTTTGAAAATGAATACAGAAAAAAATAGGCTTGTGTGTATAAGGCTTTAGTTATTATTCTGCACACTTTGAAAAAACAACACCATGGAAATGAGCTCTTTCGAGTGTTACTTATGAGTTATGCATTTGCAAACTGGTGAGGCTGTGAGTGTAGCTTGATACCAACCTGGAAAAACTCATGTTTAGCCTAAAAACTTAGAAAAGTCAAGGACATATTTAAGTGTAGCTAAGCTTTGTAAACTATTTATTTTGGCATTCTACATACTATATGGTCAATCCCCCACTTTCATCACTATAAGGACAAAGAATTAGGAAGGGTAGTAATAAAGACTTGCGCCAGCAATCACAAGGAGGAACGCCCAAATTTTGACCTTCCAAGCCAGACCTGAGCACGCCAGTCAAGATTGCCGACACTGAGCCGGTCCATAAACCATTCAAATGTTCTAAACCCCCCCAAACATATGAAAATCTTAAATTTTGCCTTGAAGATATTCTAGTATACAAGCACACCCGTCAGCTTTGATTGATATGTACAATCACAGTATTGGACAATATGAGCTAAATACAAACACCAACAAACACACACACACACACGACACACTAGCAGCGCTGAGAATGACTAGAAGAGCCGCCTGCTACGAGCGTCTGTGACTAACACTTGCACTCCCCTCCCCACTGCTTCTTCACATCAAGGTAGCTCGGCAATCTGTTGGCACGGTTACGGCTCTCCAAGGTGTGGCGAGGTGAACCTACATCTGGCTTGGAGCTGAAACAAATACGAGTGTATTTTAAGTGTTGACTAAAACACACCTTAGCTAAGTCGGTAGCACGTCTAAGAGTCACAGATTTAATTTCCAGCAACCCGCTTCGGTGGTCGCATGATCTAAGGTGCTATTCTTGAAATAGACTAGACTGCCAAAGACGGAGATATCGGGGTTCGATCACAGTCAGGTGTACTAAGGTTTTTTCCTAAATGATTTTACACTCTCCCTCCATGCAAATGGGGGTACACTTCCTCTAAATGCAACCTTCCTAATCTCTTACACGTTAGTGTAACTAGTACATAGGCGTATAACCAAAAGGGTAGTAAGACGTGGTGCTAAAAAAAATAGAAAAAATTCAGCAAGGCCGAAAAATTCATCACTAGTGCAATTGGGGCTTAGCCTTTCTCAGTGAAGAATTCATTTATTTTATTTTATTTATTATAAGTATTCAACTTGCACTTTATGAACCAAATGGTTTTATCAGCTCACAACTTATAAACTAACTTAAATCTATAATTGACACAACATCCAGCCCCTGGCTGTTAATTCATCACTGTGAAAGAGGAAACCAACATTCAACCAATTTATGTCCTTGCCAGGAATCTAACCTGGTACCCTTAGCTCAGTATACAGACAAGCTACCAACTAAGATAAATTAACAGCTCATTAATGAATTAACAGCTAGAAGACTGGGAGTTGTGTCTGTTTTAGAATAAAGTTTAGTTTGTAAGTTGTGTGCTGATAAAATCAGTCTGGTTTTAAAATGCACATTAAATACCCCAAATTAATAATTTAATAACATGCATCAATGATGGTATAAGGCAGTGTTTCTCATAGTTTTGCTGAGGGAGAATCACCAATAGGAAGTTACCGCACTGGGGACAAGACTAAAATTAATTTATTAAACTAAAAGTTGAAAACCAATATCATACCAATATTGTCTGATTATTTAAAGGACTCTAAACTTCATAATTTTTTATAAATAATTGTTAAGATTTGTTGACTTAAGGTTGGTACGGACTTTGTTTTCTATGACTTGTGTCTACCGAGGAAAGAGCATTGTTTGGCTATTTAATATTTTAGCTTTGCATTTTAAATCTTTGTATTATATGTGATCAATATTCTTTAATTCAGTAGTCTTGCTAAACTTCCAGGGATCCTGCAGACCACTTTATAGGTCACCACAGACCAGCAGTGCTCACGAATACAATTGGTTCCTCCAGAAGAAACAAAGAAACTACGAATCAAATATGTGAACTAGCGTAACCTTTTGATTCACAGTTTTTCCTTCAAATAATCGTTATAGCTATCTAGTAAGAATTTTTTTTTTCCATCAAGCACCATAAACTTCACTATTCAATAGCACAATCATGGCGCGAGGCCGTAGGCAGTTGCCCAGTTTGCCTTATGTTAGAGCCGCCTCTGACTAGAGACTGCTGATAATGGGGAGATCAAGGTTCAAATCTCGGTGGAATGCACTGGGAGGGTTGACTTTTTTGCATAAAATTACCTGAAAAAATAGTTCTAACTGCACTATTACAACTTTTTTTTCTTAATATTCCGGTAACTAATCAAAGCCCACATTCTAGAAAATGTATTTCCTTCAACCAAACACAATTTGTTAAAAAAGTATAATATGCATAAGATTTGGCTTTTATTAGTCATATTGTGACCAAAGGCAAATATTCTAAATTTAAGAATGTACATTTAGCCATAATTTTCTCATTAATAGCACTAGACCAATTAAATTTGAGATGATTTTTTTTTATAAACATTTTAAGCCAAAATAGAAATTTTTCCAACCAACTTTTTGTATCGGAATACGACTTTATATTTAGCAAAATCCAATCATTTTAATTACTACATATCAGAGTCGTTAGTCATCACTGGAGGGATATAATGAATTTAATATAATTTTGCCCTACCAGCACAAAAGCTTGGCTCACTAAATGCCATGCCCTTAAAGCTAATTTCTTGACTTTTTAATGAATTTCATAACCAGAATTTTATTTCTTGACTTTCGTGACTGGTTTAGAGCTAGGAAAGATTGGATGCAAAAATGGACAGAAATAATGGAATGCGACGTGGAAGGAGGTAAGAAGGTGTTATATAGCCAAGTAAGAAACAGGAGGAGAGAGAAAAGACAAGAAGTTAGAATAATGGATGAAGAAGGAAGAATGTTGAGGACAGGAGAGGAAGAAAAGGAGCTACGAATGAGATAATTTGAGATGTTCAACCCGGAATAGGGAAGGGATAAGAGTGAAACATAGGAGAAGGAAGAAATAGCAGAAGAGGAGGAAAGAGGTGGAAGACACATTAAAGAGGATGAAATAAGGAAAAGCACCGGGTGTGGATGAAATAACGGTGGAAATTATAAGAGCTGGTTATCCATGGTGCTGAGAGTGGTTTGGAAGGAGAACAAGGTACCGGAAGACTGGCAAAAGGGATTTATAATACCTATTTTCATGAAAGGAGATTATAAGAGGCATACAAATTATAAGGGGATAATGCTGATGGACCAATGTACAAAAATATATGAGAAGAAACTGGAAAAGAGATTAAAAAATAAAATGAAAGGAAGGTGGAGAGAGGAACAGCATGGATTTAGGGAACAGAAGTCTACAATAGACTTAATCTTTGCTATACGACAGCTGATGGAAAGAAGGTATGAGTATGAGAAAGACTTGGTAATGGTATTTATGGATGTGGAGAAGGCATTTGATAGCGTGGATAGAAATAAAGTTTGGAAAGCGATGGAATAGGCCAAAGTGGAAAGAGGAGTTGTAATGAGAGTGAAAAGCATGTGTAAGGATAACAGGAGTTGTGTTAAGACAGAGTAGGTGGACATACTGGTTCTAAATAAAAAAAATAGAGTGAAGCAGGGAAGTGAGTGCCTTTTCACCATTACTATTTGTAATGGTAATGGAAATGGTCATGAACAAAGTGGCAGGAAAACTTGGGGAGGAAAGAATGAAAGCCATGATGTTTGCTGATGACTTGATGGTATAGAAGGAAAGGAAGAGAAAGTACAAGAACAACTACAAGAATGGAATGAGGAAGTGAAAGAGTATGGAATTAAATTTAGCATGGCAAAGAATGAAGTGATGGTAATGCCAGGGAAGAGGATAAGGATTAGTAAAGCTATAATGTTGGATGGAGTAGAGCTGAGAAAAGTGTAGTAGTTGGAAGTGTGACTGAGGTGAAAAGTGAAAGTAGAGAGGATGTAATGAGAAGAGGACTGCAGAGAGAGTTGTTCTATAGGTGTGTAAGAGACCTGCTTGGGAGAAGAGAAGTGCCCTTGAAGTGTAAGGGAGTGTTGTACAGGGTGTATTTTGTACCCATTGTCACATAATATGCAGCAGAAACATGGAAACATGGGCATTGAATGTAAGAGAGACCAGGAAAGTGTAGGCTATGGGAATGAAATTTGTGAAGAGCATGTCAACTGGCACGAGGAGAAACAAGATTAAGAATGATATTATCCGGAAAAGAGTGGGGGGTACAGGGAGTACATGAGATAGTAGAGGAAGCGAGACTAAGATGGTATGGGCATGTAATGAGGTTGGAAAAAGAAAGGATGACAAAGATAATGATGAAAATTAACTATGTAGAAAAAAGACCGCAAAGGAGGCCAAGAAAGAGATGGGAAGAGCAGATAAAAGCAAGTGTTCAAGTGAGAGGAGAAGAATGGAAGAAATTAAAGGATGAATGTTGGCAGGATAGAGGAAGATGGAGGAATTTTACTAAACTGACCCGGCCACCGGCTGGAAATAATCGACGATGATGATGATGATGGTTGAGTCGAATCCTATCTTTCTCAAATCCAAATTTATATTCTAGCTTTATAATCTGAATTCTTGAAAACATCATAGATGTAAAAATCAGTTGTTAACTTAACCTTCAATTTTGGTTTTGTTGACATCAATATTTTAGTTACCATAAAAAAATAATAACTAAATTTTTTGTTTCTATGTTTTTGAATATATATCTACATTGAAAATGACATACCTAATTATGTGTTTTGTTGTGTTTTAATTGTGAAATTTGAGGCATACAATTTTCTGGTAAGTGTGTAGGCCTTGCTCTTCTCCTTTCAATGTTTAGTTTAACACAGCCATTTGGTGCCATTTTTACTTTGAATAAATTTGTAGAATTATTGTAAAAAATTAAGAACAAATAAAATTAAGAAATGTGGACACATATTTACAAATACTACAATATTTCAATAAGCCATGACATATTCCTCAGGAGGTAGTGGACTGCACTTAGATAAGTTTTCATCCTTCAACCAAAAAGATGGCACCAATGGGCTTTCTTAACTCAATGTTCAATTAATTAGCTGTTTATCTTTCCTTGTTTTTATCAATTTTCATTAATTGTATAATTGATAAAAATCCCACAAAAAGATTCTTCCATCTAACACCTCAAAAATTCTCAAACTTTCAAATAGAATGTATTAAAATCAATCATCTTTATTACAAATAAGATCTGTAGATGGTGTGACATCATCGAAACATGTTGTCGCAAGAGAAGACTAAAGCTGATATAAAATAAGGAGAAGGGAATAAAAAATAATAACAAAGAAGATAATATAACCTTATCATTGCTAAACAACATATATATTATTTTGTTATGATGTGAATTTGCTTTCAGTTAAGGGGCAAGTTAATGGTCTGGTGTTTGTCCTTTTATATTGAGATAGAACCCAATAAACAACATAATTACTCTAAAATCGGATTCAAAATTTGAAGATAACATTTAATTAAATTTTGAATATAAGATTTTTTAAATATTTTTAAGTATTCTGGATGATTAAAAGATTCAAAGGACCCATTCCTTATACTAATCAAATTAAGCTTCTTGACACTGTTCTTGAAATATAACTAAAACCAGTTTGGGAATCTCCTCTATTTGCTTAAAAACATATAAAAGCTATTAATTACCTGATAAAATTAAGATCCTGTTTGTAACGCACCATCCGTTTCTTCATCTTGACAAAAGAATAAAAATAGGCTTCAACCTGCACATCCAGCTTCTCACAAATAATGAAACAGAGGGCTGGTGAAGCTTGTTCACGGACAAAAGGGCCACAGATACTGAGCTCCTTTAGAGACTTGCGGCCACAACTGTTGAGGAACTCTGTGATGACCTCGGCAGTCACATTGCAGTAGTCCAGCTCCAAGCGGCGCAGATGTGGGAATGCTGACGAGTTGGCGAACACACGGGTAAACAGCTCATTGGTGAACAGTGGTGAGGCAGACAATGTAAGCTCCACCAAGTTGCTGTTGGACAACAGCCACTCAAGGTAAGGGGCTGGGAAGTCGTCATGTCCCGAGTTGGAGCCAAACAGGAGCCTCCGAAGGGATGGGAAAGGTTTAAGAGATGTGACATTGTCAGGTATGGAAAAGGAGTTTTGTGCGTACGAGTTGTAATACAGCCCAAGACTGATTAAATGTGGGCAGTGCTCCTCAATTATTTTCATGCTGACGGCTGCTACGCCTTCCAAGAGAATAATTTGTATGTGTTTCCCACGAGATTCCAAGATGGGCACAATGCTTCCTTCAAACAGAGTAATATTTTCCAAGACAGTTCCTGTTGAAGGTTGGTCATCCCAAGGTTTCCTGTTGCTGCCTGCCACACATTGGATATCCAATTCGCAGAGCCACTCGAGCTTGGAAAGGGGCATCAAAGCATAGGGGGATACCCTCATGTCAACCTCCACACGGACTCTCTCAATCCGTGGACAAACTGAGGTGACCACAGACAGCATATTGCAGTGATCTTTGGTCGACAACTCGAGTTCTATTTCCCGCAGCCTGTAACTGGCAGCACTGGCTGAAAGGAGGCTTGCCTCGACACGGACGAGCCAGGTCTTGGCCGAGTGCATTTTATAGAGTGCTCGGCCCACTTCAGGATGTTGCAAGCTGCGCAGTTGAGGATTGCATTTAAGGACCTGGCAGATGCCAATTGCCGTCACTTCTGTGTCTCGCAGGTCGAGTTCCATTAGGCTCGAAATGTGTTTCAACTGGTTCACAGCCTTGTCATTAAGGAAACAAGATTTCAAGCCCAACACTCTGAAAAACAAAAAATATAAAAGTAAAACATGTGGTACCAATGCAGAAAAACAAAACAAAAACCAAACAAAAAACACCGTGAAATCTTTGACAATAGCTACAGAAAATGTACAATATGATATTTTGATGAATATAATGTTCATACAGGTGTTTACATACTAGGTCATTAAATGCCTAGGGATTAAAGCAAATAATTTTACTCTGCGCTAGGTAGATTAACAAAAGTAATTGACCGAGTGTATTTGTTTATGGATTTGTAGGGAAATTTTTGCAAATTGTTTTTCAGGTAATGTTTGAAAAACCCATTTTAAAAGCACCAAAACTTGTTTCAAGCTCAAATAGATCATAATTATATAGTTTTGAGTTCAGGAAATAAAACAATAAAGGTAATTATACACAAAATCAAAGTTTTCTCAGGCATTCTTAATAATATTTGTATTTTAAAACAAAATTCATATTTTATAGGCCATATTTAATTTGTAGTGCACCCCATAGATTGATTGTAATTACACTCTTATATAGTATGTAACAAATGTATTACTATTAGGTGTTCTGTCTTTCGGTAGGTCCATTTCTTATGTCAGTGAACTTATTCCCTTCTATGATGTCATGCAGCAGACAGTTCCTCTTAAGGATGTGTTTGATCAAGTCTGCTTTGTACCAAAGAATAACATCCAAAATGGTTCTTTCTCATTCACTTTTCTTAGGACTGCTTCATTTGTCACCTTGTCTGTCCATCCGGTTTTCTTAGGTCATCTCCAGCACCACATTTCAAAGTTATTTATATATTTATTTTACACGTTCCTAAGAGTCCAAGTTTCTGCTCCATATAGCACGATGCTCCAAGTGTAGCATTCCATCAGTTTCTTACTTAGTTCCAAACTCAACTTACTGGTTCGTAGTAACCATTTCTTGTTGAAAACTTCCTTGACCATGGTGATTCTCGACCTAAGTTCCTTGGTGCAGTAAGCATCCTTTGTAAGAAGACTTATCAGGTACTTGAACTACTCTATGTTTTCCAACTTCTGGTTTCCGATTTTAATTTTCAGCGGCCCTTCAATTTTTTTAAAAATTACCATCACTTGTGACTTCTCAATGTAGATCTCCATGCCATATTTTCTCCCTATCTCCACCAGCCGGCTCATCATTCCCTGCAACTCTTTCTTATTTCCAGCAATGCTAGATCATATGCGTGTTTTATTGTGTTGATGACATGTACTCCTATCCTGAGATTGTCACATCCCTCCAGGGCTTCCCTGACCAGCAGCTCTCTATACAAGTTGAACAGACTGGGTGACAAAAAGTATCTCTGCTTCACTCCTCTTCTTATTTCTACTCTGTTGATCTCTCCGTCATTCAGCCGCGCCTTCTCCCGCTGTACCAGGTATAGGTTTGCAATAAGCCTTCTGTCCCTCCAGTTGATGTAGATCTTCCTAAGTATTTCCACCAGTTTCTTCCACTTTACTTTATCAAACAACTTTTGCCAGTCGATGAAACCAATGTAGACTTATTCCTTCCCTTCCATCCCTCTCTCTGAAATTATTCTTAGCATCCTGATGGCACTTCTGGTTACCTTCCCTTTTCTGAATCCAAAGTGGTCTTATTCTATCACACTTTCTATTTTCTGTTCCAGTTGCTTGTCGAGTATTCTTGCCACAATCTTACCCACACGATAGAAGAGGCAGATGGTCCTGTAGTCAACGCATTTCTTGGCTTCTTTCTTATTCTTTAGAGCCACCATGGTTGCATCTAGAAAGTCCTTGGGCCATTGAAGAAAAGGCAAGCGTTTTAATAGCCTAATTACTCCACTTTTTGAAGTCTGAATGAAATTGCTGGGTTAATAAATAATAAATAAGGAGGGAACACATCTTCTTCATACTTTTCTTTCTTCGAAGGACAATCTGTTCCTAAATCAAGGATATTTTGACTTTTCTTTGAGCTTGTGGACCTTTTATGTCTACTCCCACCTCTCTATTATCAACTTCTTCGACAATGCCTTCAGCCAACAGGAATTAAGGAGTGGGACCACAATTTCTTCGAACGTTTCAGTCATAAAAGAGCAATCTGTTCATAGCTAGAGGAGATCATTCTGGCAGTTCTTTAAGGTTTTGGTTCTTAGTTTTTTCTCTCTCTCTCTCTCTTTCTTTACATATATTCAGAACTGTGGAGTGTTTTGCAGTGTTTCCAGAGTAAGCAAAGATTGTTAAAGCAGAAACTGTCATTTTTTCCAAACCACCCTTTCCTCATTTGACCAATGCTGTCACTTTTTGTAGATATTATCAATATATGACTGTGAAATAACACTAATAATATAGTATAATATTATCCATGTTGACTGCAAAATATATATATATATATATATATATATTTTAAATGCTCTTTTCAGGTAAATTGGATTGTAACTTAAATGGAAATGGGTTTTTATTGATATATGACCAATAAATGTTCTACTGAATGATATATTTTTTAAATAGTGTATGTCAACTTTGATTGGGAGAGAGATATATAGTATCTAGTTCAGTCACCTGTATGTGTGTAGATTTTTAGCTGCTCTGGTGGCACAGAAGTTCCCCAAAGTACACCTATGGAGGTTTTCTACACGTTGTACCCACGAGATGATGCGATGATAATGATTATCAAGGTGTGGAACCAGGAGTGTTCTTAAACCTAACTTAAGCCTAATTAATCAAACCCCAGTGAACTTTGGAATGTTTTTCCGTTCGGGAAAATTACCAACGGTATCAGCCAGGAATAGAACCCAGGACCCCTAGGTTCATAGTCAGGTACACTGACCACTATACCACACGGCCGGTTTAATGAATGATGATAACAATTTATAGGTTCTGTTTAGACAGTTTCTGCTTACCGTAGAAACAAACCTCCCCATACCACAGATTAAGAGTCTGACGCCTTAGAATGTTTGATCATTAATTCCAAAACCAAGAAATACAACAGAGATGAAACTTTGCATACTTATTTAAGATAACCTGAGAATGTGCACCTGTTTTTTACTTAATATTTGGAAGCAATGTCTTAAACCACATAACTATGGTGTGGGAAATTAATTCTAAAATCAAGTATCATAGGAAGTTTTTAAAAATTGTTAAATTATAGCACCGCGTCTTACTACCCATTCGAGTTGTACGCTTAAGTACATTAGTGGGTTTGGAATTGTGAAGGTTAAATTAAGAGGAAGTGAAACCAGATTTGTGTGGAGGGAGAGTGGAAAACCATTTAGGAAAAATCACCCCAAGTTCCGAGATTTGAACTTTGATCTCCCTGTCCTCGGCAGTCTAGCTCAACATGAAACCAGCGCGTTAGCTAACTACACCACCTAGGCGGGTCATAGGAAGCTGAAACTTGGCATTTGTACTTAGGGAAACATTAGGATGTTCACATAGGTAGTTTAGTCTACTTCTACTTTGGGAGACTGGTGTCTTAGACTAGGTGAACACTGAAGTGGACAGCTACAAAATCACTAAACTTAGAAATATGAATTTGGCATTTGTACTTAGATAAAACTGAGGGTTTGCACCAAGGGGTATTATTTTAACTTTACGTATGTATTGCGAGATTGACAACTGAAAACCAGTTGGTGATGTTAATAATTTATCTAATAATTAGTTACTAATATTATATGGGTTTTTTTACATCACATCTTAATACTGGTCAGGGCTATCAAGTCCAGAGGTAGGGAAGATTCCGATCTCATTAATTGCGGAAGTTTTGAAACTCTGGGAATATTTACATTTTGATGACCTGAATGAAATGCGAAAAAATGCCAAATCTGATCGCAGCAGCCGGCTCCACCATCTTTGAAAAATGGTGCTTAAAATAGGTTTTTCAAAATATCTCGCTTTGGGTGCGCCATAGAGTAAAAATGGTTACTTTTAAATTAAAAAGACCCGCCTCGGTGGCGTAGTTGGCTAACGCGCCAGTCGTGTTGAGCCAGACCTTCGAGGATGGGGAGATCGAGGTTCGAATCTTGGTCGGGTGAACTGGGGGTGGTTTTTCCTAAATGGTTTTCCACTCTCCCTCCACGCAAATGCGGGTTCACTTCCTCTAAATTCAACCTTCCCAATTCCTAATCCATTAGTGTAATTAGTACTTAAGCGTATAACCCGAACGGGTAGTAAGACGCGGTGCTAAATAAAAAAAAAATTAAAAAGGCATTCAATTTGCTACAAAATATGTCATATACATGTTTTAGTAAAATAAATAATTTCAGCGCAGCAACCAAGCGAAGTCAAGACAGAATTTATTTTATACTTAAAAAGCCCCCAAAAAGTAGATTTTAGCTGTCTGCTTTGGATAGCTGTATGTAGAATAATTGTTTCCACACTACCATGAGGTAAAATATACGGAGCTTTTTTTTACTTGGTATCCCCTAAAGGCCTAATCTACCATTAGATTGTTTAATGCGTTGTTTTAATCTGTCTATGTTGATGGTCAAGTTATGCTGTAGTCTTCAGCAATAGTTTCTTCTGTTTTGTTATCCATTTATTGTGGCATTCAGTCATTCTATATGCTTGCAATAAATGTTTTGACTGGCGAGTCAAATTCCTCGTCATCATCAAGATCGTCGACTGTTTCTGGTGTATTTTCACAGGTTTCCCCGACTACAGAAATTGAAAATCACATAACATTTTAAACCTGTCATTCTATAACCACATGCTGACGTGACACTTTCTTGCACTTGCAGGAGATAAATTTAAGCAACTTATTGAGAGCAGGATCTTTAAGTGTTGTTACTGGTATGAGGCCAGAGTTGCTCCTTTAAGCCCCATTCTTCTACATTTTTTGAATGCCCTGATACCATTGAACTTGATAATAGCTCCCGAATGAAAAAGTTTTGCTACTGCAATTGTAGGTGGTAGAGATGCAACGTTGAATTTGCTTTTAGTGAGCGATCTTACAAAATATTTGTAATGATAAGCATCAATAGAGATATTGTCTTCATCTTTTGCTCCATACAGTGACAGAAGAAAACATTCTCCAGCATCAGCGATAGCATGCAGTTCATTTTCTCTTTAATTCTACCTACCCCATAAGTGTAATTAAATATGGATAGCTCAGACGGGTAGTAAGATTCAGTGAACATAATATTTTAAAAACTAGGATGCTGGTATTAATGTTTGTAGTTTATCAAGGGGTCACGATCAACTCAAAGACAAAAATTGGGACCTAACCCTGAAAAAGTTTGGAAACTACTGGGTTACACGGTCTAAGACATTGTGTTTGTGAATGATTGGGTTGCCGGTGAAAGGATGCCTATATCCCCGTCAGCTACATATAGTGCAAGTACAACACCTTATACACAATGATCACAAGTTTGGCTAGAGAAAAACATCCATGTTTTTACAGGCATCCTAGAAACAAAAGAAATTAATGAATAGATATTCAAGAATTTAATTTCTTATTTGTCAGGAATGTGTGTGAAGGTAATTTTTACACAATATGTGAACCAAGGTTGAATCAAAACTTGTAAAATGCAAAGAAAAGTCAAAGACGAAGTCAAAAATCAGTCTTAACTTTTACTTTTTCAACTATAAACACAGACAAATATATAAAATATTGTAAACACTTTAAACTCCTGGGCAAAATATCAGTTAATTGGTGAAAAAAAGTATTTCAAGCAATAGAAATATTATAAAATGTTGTAAGCAACTATATGAAACTGGGCTATTAAATATTTTATAAAAATTTCAAAGTTAGTTATTGTTTTATAATTATTAGACATTTTTCAACATTTCATATGTAAATGTGAAATAAAAAAAGCAAATAAGTATGGATTGTTAATCTTTTACTTTTTGAAGCTCTGAATATTCCTAGCCATTGTGCTCTTATTTGGAATCACCATCGAATAGTTAAATATATTTACCTTAAGCACTGTGACATGAATATCTGCAGATTTGCTTATGCACAGGTTTATATGGGTGCACCTAAAATATCTGTCCAACACTAAAACTATTTAGCTAATTGTTAACATAACCTACTTAAGATTTGGACAATGGCTCCTGATGTACTTGAGTGAGGCACTGTTCACATGGGCCATTGTCTCGAAGTCCAAGGAGAGGACGGTGTTGAGACACGGGGCCACAGCCTTTAAATAAGGCAAAGCTTCTTGAACATTCTTCAGCTCCAAATGTTTCAAGTTCTGTGAGGACAGTAGTTAAATGACATGAGAGAAGGTAAAGGAATGAGGGAAAGGTGATCAAACAATATCCAAAGGTTTGTATTAAATAAAAGGTTGTCGTACACTTCCTAACTGAGCTACTGACCCTTGTATTGTCAACTCAATGTGAAAACTTTGCTTGTGATCAGGCACATTGCAAGGAGAGGTCCTGGGGTCTGTTTTCCTTCCCAATGAAATACCAACTATAGTAATAATAATAATAATAATAATAATAATAATAATAATAATAATAATATTTAGCACCGCGTCTTACTACCCGTTCGGGTTATACGCTTAAGTACTAATTACGCTAATGGATTGGGAATTGGGAGGGTTGAATTTAGAGGAAGTGAACCCGCATTTGCGTGGAGGGAGAGTGGAAAACCATTTAGGAAANACCATTTAGGAAACCCCCCCCAGTTCACCCGAACGAGATTTGAACCTCGATCTCCCCGTCCTCGGCGGTCGAGCTCAACACGACTAGCGCGTTAGCCAACTACGCCACCAAGGCGGGTAACTTGTACTATAACTCTTACATTAAAATGATTTTTTTTTCAAAACATTAATAATGTGGAGTCTTAGATTATATCTCTCTAAGGAAAACCTCCTTTCGCTTTATGAAGTAATTATATTATATTTGGAAGGAGTTAAAGGAAAGGTGGATAGAAACATATAAAAGGAACGAACACAATGACTTTTACAATGAAAGGAACACAGTTCACACTTTACATTGCTGCCATTGGACAAAGAGGTAATGGCTGCCTCTTGAAGAAAATCTATCGTTACTACTCAATCCACCAACCTAAATTTCATTCCATAAAAACTCATCAGGAGGGAATGTGAAACAAGCAACATAACTTCCTTATAAAGATAGATTATATATATTCACATCCAATGTCCATTTCCTGTGTTTGTCCTTTATGTTATTTCTTGTACATATTCCTATTTAAGTGTCCTAACATCCTTTATACAAATTTACCTTTTCTCCCTTTTGTGTTTAATGGTTTTCTCTTTTAGGAAGTCGTATTTCAGGTTTCACACTTCCCCCTGATGAGTTCCGATAGAATTAAACCTAAGTCGGGGGAATGGTCTGATTAATGATTGATTTTCTTCAAGAGGCAGCCATTACCTCTTTGTCCAACGGCAGCAATGTAAAGTGTGAACTGTGGTTTTCTTTACAATGTGAAAGCCATATTGTGTTCGTTACTTTTATATGTTTCTATCCATTATTATTATTATTTAGCACCGCGTCTTACTACCCGTTCGGGTTATACGCTTAAGCACTAATTACGCTAATGGATTAGGAATTGGGAGGGTTGAATTTAGAGGAATGAACCCACATTTGCGTGGAGGGAGAGTGGAAAACCATTTAGGAAAAACCACCCCCCAGTTCACCCGAACGAGATTCGAACCTCGATCTCCCCGTCCTCGGCGGTCAAGCTCAACACGACTAGCGCGTTAGCCACCGAGGCGGGTGTTTCTATCCACCTTTCCTGTACCTTCTTCCATACCTGTAATATAATACAATTGAGTATTAAATTATAGTTGCTAGATCTTACAGACATTTAGCTTAGGGAAAGGAAGAGGGGTTCCGAATAACCCTCCTCTCTTCTTTGAATGTCCACTAATATTGTGTTTAATCAATATTTAGCTTCCCTCTAGTGCACCACTTGCATATTAAACTGGATTGTCGATGACGAGGAGATTAGGGTCCATGCATATTTTGGTACATTTCCTATGAGAATCTACCTTCCTCATCCTTATCCCACTAGCATAATTAATATATATATATATGTATAACACAGATTAGTACTAAGATATGCTCAATAGAATTAAAATAAACTGATCCTTTTTAAGACATTAAATATAAAATAATGTCATACTAGCAATGGGTAGTAGATTATTATCATATCCAGGAATTTTTGTGATCTATATGTCATATGGAGTGCAAATGGTTTTATGAGTCACACAGTTGTTTGAAATTTTGGGTGTTGGCTGAAGCCGGCTATTTTCTTGGCCTATGAAATCGTAAATCATCCTGTAAGGAATTGTTCATTTAATAACCACAATACTTTTTTTTTATCAATGCTAATGGTGTGTGTGTTCTAATCATCCTCCTTACACTCCTCCCCTTCCTAACTTTCCAAAAATTGAATTCTAGATAGTATGTGCCTATTTTGTTAACGGTACAATTTTATTGAGTTATAAGTTAGTAAAGTGACTTGGTCTCACCCGACATGTGGACGCTATGTGCACCAAGCTTGTCTTTCCTGTGTACTCTGTGATGGTCAGCTTGGAGATTTGACGAGTCACAAAAAGTCTCCACTTCTCTTGAAGCTCTAACCAGAAGTTGTTACCGCCTGGCAAACCATGGATCCGCTCGTATGTACCGAGTATATCCTGCTGAATACTGGCCGCTTAAAAATTACAATTATTCCAACGTTAAAAAAAGCTAGGGCTGAGATTCCTGACTGCTCATATGAGCCGGTTGATGAACATATGTGAATTCGGTTCTGACAAACTAACTTCAACACCAAATCACTTGTAGGTGTAAGGGTTGGGTAAACAGTCCTGAAAAACATAATTATTAATATCATCAATGGTCACATTCCATGGCATCACTCTTGTAATTGGCAGGATTGCTGGTGACAAAGAGGTTGGAGTTATAAACCCGGCTGAGTGGGGTTAGGTCTACTTCCAAATGATATGCCACTCCACTCCATGTAGGCTATTGCCTCTAAATTTTACCTTCCTCACCTCTAGTGAATTATAATTAAATCTGGGTAGCCCAAGAGAGTAAAAACAAAAAAGACAATGCTATTAAGTGTGTGGGTATGTTAAGCCATCCTGCAGAACATTCATGTTTAGACTTTTATGGATAAACCTCACTAATAGGGTATTCTATAGAAAGATCATGTTATATGGATTGATTATGCGATATGAATCACCAGTAATGTAAAGAGTCTAACCTCCCTATTGGGCTAGGTGTAATTTACTAGATCAATAATCCAAGAAAACAAAATGAGAGAAATTTGAAGGAAATGCAACAATATGCACATGGCGGTGTGGTCCCACATAATGAAAGGATGGAAAACTACTATGAAACAAACAAATTCACCTGTTCAAGATTGAACACCTGAGTCTGTTAAGAGTATAAACTACCAAGTTGTAATTTCAAAGATGCAAAGTTTGTCAAAATGTGAACACATTGCAATGTTTTTTTTGTTTGTTTAACATTAAGTTATATGGTAGTTCAGTCCAAAGATGTAGAAAGGGATAGAATATACAGTGTATGTGCCTATTTAACTGTACAACAAAGATTGCAAGGCTATTAATGAAGAGTGAATTGGCAAAAGCGGAGAAAGACTGGTTGGTTGTTGAGATGATATAGGCTGGACCTAGGGAAGTTTTCATTTGTGAAAAGAATTGGAGAACTGTACTCAAAGACAATTCTTTAGACTTTTTCATTGTCATTGTAATATACTCTATTGCAGGGATGTGTACAGGTTAAGTTGGTCTATCTGGACTGGACTGAACTGACTAAAGTAGTTATGGCAGGAAGTGATGGCAGATGGACAACATGGTCTTGTCTAAGACTTTATCTTTAGTCCCATTGGCGTTGTAACGTGCGCGAGATGTGGTTCGTGTACCAGACTAAATATGTGTATGTGTAAGGACATAACAGTCATATAATAACAAATGCCTAAAATATGTTTTATCATCCATACCCACAAGAACAAAAGTAAATTTCCAAAGATGGCAAAATTATTATTGTAAAAATTGTAGCCTATTTAGGCTAATTACTATAAATTTAAAACAAAATTCAACTAAATCACAGAATAGCCTAAATATATTTAAACAAATGGAGTGTCACAATATCGGACAAAAGTATTTTAATAACAGTAGTTACTGTAACATTTTTATTTTTATAACCACCTCAACCCAACAAAACCTAACCTTCTAGGTATTAACCTGAAATATCTTGCACTAAAATAGTGAAATGATGAACAGGCTATTTTCATCCATGGTCCTATTAAATTCCTTTTCTATTAGACTTTCTTTGTTCTATTCCATTTCTTCTAAAAAAAATAAGTTTTAATAAACAAATAAGTTCATTTTAACAATATTATCCATTACAAATTCATCAAAAATATTATTTATTGATGTGAAAGGTTAAACCAAGTTTGTATGCGCTAGTTTTCCGTATAAAACATAGGCCTGTGAAATATTGTATGCCAAATACTAAACACTTGAATATAGCTCCATGACGTCGTTGAAATCTAAGCCATGAGGTTCCCAGTTTTGATCAAAATGTGTGACAGTATACTTCAGGTAATCTTATTAGACGATGTTAAAAAATGTTTTTAGTCATAATGTTAGGACAGTAATATATTTATTTGCAAACTTAAAGTTTTACAATCTAAATTGGTTAATTCAAAAATATTGATAAGTTTATGTGGATGGACATCTTATGCAAGTTCTCAAATTGACATGTTCCACGTTTTGTTACACAATATGGCAGAAAGTTTTCAAGTGAATTAGATGAGTTTTTTTTTACTTCAGGTAAATGCCACTATACACGCTTTCGTTATCTGCGTTTTCACATGCAGGCCTTCGTGGATTTTGTTTATGAGGAGAAATGGCACAAGGTAACTGTGTGATTCACGGGTCAGTTGATAGATTGCAACATATATGAGATTCCTTGTCTCTAAATGCTCACGCACATCAGCCGCACCCAATGCTGGAAAAGTAGAACTTATAAGAAGGCTACAACAAAAGTTATGTCCCAGGCCTTCAAAATGCTCAACTAAACTAAGAATATTTTTGATTAACACAACCTTAAAGTTCTAAAGTGAGGAGTGAAGTAGAGCATGGGATGATTTCACTCCAAACCTACCTAACCTTTCACCAGAATTATCTGACTGATTAGCATGATGCTTGTTATAATCATACAATATAATAAGAGCATTACAATTCTTTATTTCGTTTCATGAGGTTTACTTTGGTTGTTTCAGTATGTTTATATTCAATATGATAATTTCTTTATTTAAATAAATGAGATATTATTTAATACCCAGCAAACAATGCAAAGAGTTATTACTACAGTAACATTGTTCTAATTAAGGGTTAGCTACAATTTACCAAATAAATAGGAACTTTGCCCCTACTTTTACATGTAGAGAGAATCCCGTTTTACATTTTGATTCTTGGAAACATAATATCTGCAGAGTGAAATGGGCTCTGACTATATATATAGAAAAATCAAGTTTGTTCCAATCCCTGACAATTCTTGAAAATAGCATGCATAGAGGGTGGAGTTTTTAACACTTTTTCTGTGTCATATTATAGTATAGAAAATATTATTGTTTACTCACGTAAACTGTCAAATGGATTTGTAGCAGTCTTATTCTTTTCTTGAGCCAATTTTAACTCCAACCAAAAGTTAGCATTGTGCACGATATTTTCCAAGCAGATTTGGTACAGTGGCTGTGTTTTGAGAATAGGCATTCTGATTTTAGGACTGTAACGAAAACAAAAATACAGTTCAATTGATCAAGAAATATGAATGCTGAGGTTAAGTTCATTTATCTAGACTCAGCTAATATAGGAATAATATTATCATGATGTTAACGTTATTATTGTCAAATATATAGAAATATTTAGTCAAACGATGTGAGTAATTACCTAGAAGTAGTATTAACTGAAGAAACTACACTATATCTATTTTACGAAAAGTAAATCGTTAAAAAGTTAAACCGAAATGGACAACTCATTTTATTTTTTATTATTGATTTGTTTACCATTTTTATCATAACAGTCTTGTCGGGGAAATTTAGTTAGAATACAAAAGAAATAAGTGTTTTGTTTTATTAAACTTCCTTGGTTTGATTTGTAATAATTATTATGGTTTTTCCAAAATAAAAATTATAAACTAAATTACATATACACCGGTATCTATTTGATTCAAAATAATATTTGCCTAGTATTTTATTCTATAAATGTGTACAAAATTATAAATTCCCATTCCCACGCAGTTCAGTGATCCACTAGGCATTAACTAGTAGTAGTACTAGTCAGTGAACCGAGTTCCGAAATCGGAAACGCTTCGGAAAGTTTGTGTTCATGATTGTTTATTCTTGATCTGTTTTTGTGAAAACAAGAAACATGGAGGCCTGCAACGCAGTAGAGAGAGAAGTAGATAAAGTTTTGTCCAAATTTAGTACTATTAGCGAGCATGCTGATCGCGTATTACGATATATTACAAATTACATTGAGGCTTTGAAGAAAGAATATGATGATGGTAAGTGACAGATCGTCTTTGTTTTGGCATGTACAACTTTTTTGGCGTTTTTAATATACACATTTCTTAGTATGGTAGAATGAAATGTATTTCTTTTGCAGGTCCTTCGGATCATGAACTGACAGCTACCCAGATACTTATTTTGAAACAGTCCTTAAACAAAGTAAGGAGCACTGTCCAAAAATTAACCACAGATCACAGAGATCTTCATAGCACTGTGTCCAAGGTTGGAAAAGCAATAGACAGGGTAAGTCCAAAGATGCACCCTCTTGGTATTAGAAAATTTTCCCCCACTTTTTCTAAGGCATTTTTTTTCTTCTATAAATATAATTCAAAAGAACTAATAGAATTAAGTTGTTTGGTTTTTGTATTGGACAGTAGTTACTTAATTCATCCCCATGAAGATTTTTTATTATTTAATGTAGAGTCACACACAGGAGTGTGCACTGACCATGACATGTTGTTAGCATATAAACATAGAGGATTGCATCAACCTTGCTACCACCTTAATCTGGTTGTTTTGGTCATTGATAGTTGTAAACATGGATCAAACAAAGGAATATAGGATACTAATGCCGGAATCACGATCAACTTAGCGTTAACTTAACGTAACTTAACGTATGTGTGATCACGATTCACGTAACTTAACGTATGTGTGATCACGATTCACGTAACTTAACGTAACAACTTGAGCCAAACATCTTCATTCTTGAGTATGATCTGTGATTTTTACTAGTTTTACAGTGATGATCTGTGAGTATTTATAGTTTTCAATCGATATAATAAATATCTATTACAAATTTTTTTTGATAAATTTATCTTTCCTATTTTAGTGTAATTATTTTGTTTCAATGTCTGATCACTAGAATTTACGCTAAAGAGTAAACATTAGTCATAATACCAACAAATGAGTTACCAAATATCCCTGATGACGTCACTCGCATAATGATTGGCTAGCTAGATCACGTGATACCCTTCAAGTAACGTAAAGTAAAGTAAAATACCTCCCAAGACATTTCTTACGTTAAGTTAACTGCAAGTCAACGTTAAGTTAACTGCATCATGATCGCTTCCATTTAAACACACAAGGAGGTTCTTTACGTTAAGTTATGTTAAGTTAAGTTTAAGTTGATCGTGATCCCGGTATAAAATTCTCTCCAGTGTTTGCATGGTTTAAGGCGTCGCTCTCAGAATAGACTAGACTGCCAATGATGGGGGTATCTGAGATCGAATCTCGATTGGTTACATACTGAAGGTGGTTTTTCCTAAATGGCTTTCCAATCTCCATCCAAGCAAATGTTTGTACACTGTTGGAACTGTAATCCAATATGTTCATTCTTTATGTGCTACTATCACTATATTACAGAATGTTTAGTTTCTTTGTATTAAATTTTTTAAACTGTTGACAATCTCTTTTTTTAGTCTTATCTAAAGTTGTGATCTCTGTTCTTAAATATATTAAAACGTTTGTTACAATGTTTTACAATTACTCATGTTTTAATCTAAGAAATTATTAAATTTCTATCAGGTTATGGGCCCAGAATGTGATTTAATTCTGTGATTTGAGTAGTTTGTAGAGTGAACAACGTTTGTTTAAGTTCATACACAGTGTATAGTAATCTAAAATACAAAAATGGACTCGCATTGAAATTTGTATAAATCTTGGGTGCAAGTAAATATTAACCACAATGGGCAATAGAGATGCAAGATTACCGACTGTGGAAATGCCTATATCAAATCAAAATAATTGAAAATTTTCCATGGAAATGTGTCTGATTCATGAAGATTTATGGTGTTGTATAGAGGCAGAAATTGACGCAGAAGGGGATTTAAAACAACTAGATTTTAAAAAAAGATGCAGGCGTATAACCCGAACGGGTAGTAAGATGCGGTGCTAAATAAAAAAAAATGCATAAAGCAACAATTAAATTTTGCTTGGTGTTATTTTTATGTTAGGAATGCCAAAACTGCTAAAGATACCTGGGATAATCTTATGTGGAGTCTGGATTATAGCCCAAGTTTTGTTAAACATAAGACAGGAAAACCTTTAAAAAGTACATGTAATTAAGGAGTAGGATAGGATGTGGGCATTGGATGGCTTAGCAGATAATGTTGTTGACCATATGGCTCTAAATACTGGAGATGACAAATGTATGATCCACACTTTATGCACCGGTAAATTATTGGCTATTAAATTGTTGAATGTATGATCAATGTATTTTGTTGATTTATTAGTGAATTACACACTATTTTATCTTGTATTACGCTAACCCGGTCCACTGCTCGACCAAGAGTCCTGGCTAACTCCCACACACAGATACAGCTGACACTTCTTCCCCTGGCGGCGACATAAAAACACTTTTATCACCTAGGGTGCAACAATCAGTGTTGGTAAAAAATAAGTCCAGCCCTTCAGGTCAACTCTTCACAGGACAAGCCAGATTTAACTTAGATTTGGCCTAAATCTGACATAGAACAAGTCAGGTTAGTCAATATCAAACCAGATGCAATAAGAGATTCAAACCTCTACCTTCCTATTAGTGGCAATCTATTAAATTTCGAGTTTGACACCTCAGAACTCAAACCACTGGTTTGTGTCCCTCATTGTCAATTGTTCTTGCGACCTGAACAACATTGGGAGCAAACTTTATTTTTTAAGCACTAACATAATCACTGTTATAAAAATTGTGTTTCTGTAGAACTTTGTGTCTGATTTTGCATCGACAAGTCGGGAGGATGTGTTCTCTACACCCGAGCAGGTACAGCTGCTCAACCAAGTGATATGCCAACACTTTTACCGGCAGGGGATGCTGGATATTGCAGATGAGTTGGCACAGGCAAGTGATGTAATTTTATACTTTAGCTATTTTTATCTCAAATAGCATTACCACTATTGTGTATGCCCCTGGCGCAACTGAAGTTCATACCTGGTGATTTATCTATTTATTTATTTTAAATAATCTTATGTTATTGAAACCTGCTAATTAACAACAAAATTTAGACATATTATTATGATGTATTTTTAGTTTTTAATCAAATATCAAAGTAGGCTTTACTTCTTTTTTTCAGCATATTTTGTTACTCATATATTTACACTTGGGTTAGGAACATTTAAATTATAGAAACTTTTCCTTCATTTGTGTGTGGGGAAAGTGCGTAACACCCTCAATAAACCTGACCAGAATTTGGACCCTGATTTCCGTGTCATCGACGATATTGACTATTGCAGGTGTGACATCTTACACCATGCGACTAATCTTGCGGGTTCTTACTTACTAAAGCTTATGATTGAAAAGTTGTATCACATGGACATTATGAGGTCATGTTCAAAGTGTTAATAGTTGATACACAATATCACAGTAAAGCCTAATTTAATTTAATAATTTCAAAGAGGTAATGGCATCAATGTAAAGTGTGAACTGTGTTCTTCTTTTCATTGTAAAAGCCATTTTGTGTTCATTCCTTTTTATATGGTTTCCATCCACCTTTTCTGAACATTCTTCCAAATACCTATAGCAAAATAACTCAAAAAGTAGAAAGAGGTTTTCTTTAATGAAATATACCATTTAATACTTAGAAATGTTTGGGTCATATTTTGGCTGGCAACTAGTTAAACTTGTTGTCTACTAAATATTTGGAAAACAAAAAGTTAATTCAAATATGTTAAATGGTGAAAAATAGGCTTGTAATATAATAAGTTAATGTCTATCAGGAGGCTGGCTTGAAGGTGGAGGATGAGGGGAAAGAACCTTTCTCCGAGCTCAACCAGATCCTGGACTGTCTGAAACTGCGAGACCTAGGCCCTGCTCTACAGTGGGCCTGCGCACACAGAGAGAGCTTAGAAGCCCAGGTAAGGTTTCTCATGAACCAATCCAACATCTGCTGGTTTTATCTTGTTATTCAATCCCATAAGAAAAATTGTTTTCTCATATCTTAATCCTGCAGAACATTGGTAATTTGTAGGGATGGGATCTTGAATCCCTCATAGCCTTGTATATTCAAAATTTGAAACTCATATCCTTAAAAAAATAATTTTTGTTTTCAATTTTTCAAGTGAAATCTGTTTTAGAGATCAAATACTTCTTATTGGTGGTTCAGAACCAATTATAATTATAGGATGCACTTAAAAACTTAAATTTAACACTTAACTGACTGTATGATTGGATGGACTGAATGGATGGATTATAACTTTTATTTAAGAAAGAATATTGATATTTAGTTATAGGTCATAACACCAAGCACTATTTAGATGTTTGTATTAACTTACATAACTCGACAGAACGTACATGCTACAATTGCTGGCTTAGCATATATAAAGTAACAAACATACTCTGGAGGTTACAGTAGAGTGCTGACGAATCATAACAATGAGTAAACTAGTTAGGGGGAAAGGGCCATAATGTAATATAAAATACCTTTTTGACAACAAGGCGTCACATTTCCATCAATTTCGTGGGCGGTCAATCAGTCTGGTGCCTTACCGATATAGACAACATCTTCGACTCATCTATAGTACTGATAATTTATAGGGCATCGTAGGAGCCCAGGGTCCCGGAATTGAGTTCGACATCGCGTAGTAAATAGTCAACTTGGTCGGTCTAAGTATTTACAAGTTAGCCAGTTCTTCCACGAGCACAGGTGTCCATTCTTCTTATTTTTTTATCTTACAACCAACATTAGATTTTTGTATCATATTCTAGTATCTTCTATTAAACTAAAATTCACAAACCTACATATTATTTTGAACCCATACAACTACCTTGCTTGCAACCTTACCCCTCCTGCAATTTATCCTGACAGAACAAGCTCACGAGGGGGGGGGGGGCCCCCACCTTTNGGGCCTCGACTGTTATTATTTATATTATTCAGTTATATTTATATTTCCCTTTTATGTTTATAAATTTTTCCAAGATTTGAGTTTTAATTCAATATTTGAATGTAAATTGGAGATTCAGATTCATAAAATAGTGGTTTCAACCCATCTCGAGTAATTAGGCTAAGTTATATAAATGGTGGCATATAAATAATTTTCTAGATGTTGGCTATAGCTACCCTGTGCCCCCAGCCATTACAACGGATTATTGTGAAATAATAAAACCAAATAACTATTCATGATCATAATAACTAGACAGCTTGAATTCACTAGTTTATTAATTTTTATCTTAATTTTAATAATTACAAATCTCAAATTTGAATCTTAGGAAACATGAGGCTTACTTTACCATATTAATTCTTAATTTGCTATTATAAATAGAAATAGTAACTAAATTTTAACACTTATTTGTTATAATGTATTCATTATAATATTTTTTATATTCATTTAAGTTGTTAATAGTCTGGTTGTTTAGTTTATTCTATAATTATGTAGGGTTAAATCACCAACAAACAGTATACAAGCTCTAAAACAAATTCAGATCATAAATTTGAAAAAAAAAAACACCCTTTTTTGAATCTTGAATTCACTATTCTCCTCATATGTACGGTAGTTTTTCTTTATTAAAAATACCCACATTAGTAGTAGCATGATCCAAGGTGTCACTCTCACGATAAAGTGGACTATTGGGGACAGGAAGTTTGGAGCTAGAATGTCGCCCGTGTCTACTGAATGTGATTTTTCCTTAATGGCTTTTCACTCTCTTTCTTCACAAATTTGGCTTCATTCTTTCTAAATTGTACCTTCCTCATTCCTATCTTTTCAATGTAAATATGAACAGATTGCTTGAATGCATATAAAGACAAAGTGTACAAACAAATTACACTAACAATACCGCAGCTTATAATTATTATTAAGGGCGGGGTTGCCACACACCTGGGAAACACACAGAATTTGTTGTGTCTGGAAAGTGACGAGAAAACACAGGAACATTTTACCAACATATATTTAAAACTACTAGTGTATTTGTAAATTAGGAACAATAAACTGCAATCTTTAAATAATAGGCCTTTGTTGCCTAGAAGAAAAAGGGAAATGCAGAACTAGACATGCTGATTCAAACACATTTAGCCCTGACCCCCCCCCCATTCCATCTCCTCTATTGAAACATTGGGTTGCGCAAGGATTGCATATATTTCCCCATCTAGTTCATTTCATCATGTTTTAAACATCAGTAACATGAACTCACATTGGAACATTTTTATCAGTACTGCTATCTAAAGTGTCTAGAATATTGGGAATCTTGTATGGAAAACATGGAAAGAAAATATACAAAATTTCAAATTATAGTAATTAAAGGTTATTAGGAATGCAACACTAGTGTAAATCATGGTTTGGATTGGAAGGGATAGCTCCCACGCTTACCTGAGTAATACTGGGGTAGAAAGTGTCTAAATAAACCACTAGAAAATACCAACAGGATTTTTAAGGGCAAGTTTTCACTGACACAGACAGCTTCTTTTGATACTCTTGGTTGGACTACAAACTGCTACTAAAAAAAATATTTTAATTTATCTATTTGGCCCAGGATTATTTATAAAATGGGTATTTTTCTTCACATGCAAAGTAAATAACAATTTATACCCATACAGCAGTGGCCCGACTGATTAAACCCTTAAAACTTTTTATTGTCAGGAAGGCTGGGTTTAATATCTCTTGTTGGGTCTAGTGGGAGTGATTTTTAACATCTGATTGGTAATTGTGATTTATTTCAACCTCATTCCGTTCTGATTTCCTCCAAGCTACCCTTCTCATCCTTACCCCTTAGATTAAATTGTGAATACCCCCTTGTTTTAAATGTACCGCTAATACATTAATGGTGGCTACAGAACTCTTCTCTGGAATTCAAACTCCATCGACTACAGTTTATCGACCACATACAACGTGGACCAGCTGGGCAGGGCGAAGCCATAAACTACGCTCGCACACACTTTCAACAGTTTGTAAACAGGCATGAGAAAGGTTAGTCTGATTCACTCTCTATATCCTTGCCTTTTTATATTCACTTAAAACACCTGGGCCTTAGTTGGGAACTTGTTTATCATGGTGCATTTATTTTGTTTATACTATCAGAGGAGGGAACATGCTAGTAGAGGTGGGACCTATATTATTAGAGGAGGGAACTATGCTACTAGAGAAGGAACTCATCTTGGTAAAGGAGGAACCCATGCTATCAATGGAGGGAACTATGCTGGTAGAGAAGGAACCCATGCTATTAATGGAGGGAACTATGCCGGTAGAGGAGAGAACTATTCTATTATAAGTAGGGCTTGTTATTAAACATATTTATATTTGTCATTATTAGCATAACCCACTATAGCACAAGAAGTGTATCTAAGATATGGATCAATTGCTATAGTAGTAATGAACCAAGCCGAAGATTCAAGATCTTAATCTTTGTCCAACTGACAATTTTCAGAGATCACAAACTTTATGTAAGCTAATCCCGTGTTTTACTTTTCTTATATAGTCCAAGGATCTTTTGTCAGATTTTATAACTCCTCTGGTTCCAGAGCTCCAGAGCCTGATGGGGATGTTCCTCTACCTGCCCCATGGAATCTCCAGCTCTCCATACAGTCACTTGCTTGATCCCAACATGTGGGTAGAGATCTATGACGTGTTCACACGTGACGCATGCTCTCTTCTTGGGCTGAGCGTCGATAGTCCCCTCTCTGTCTGGTGAGCTGATTATCTACTTAGAGGTCTGAAACTTAACTTACTTGGTGCATGTTTGGCTAAGACATAGCTCTCTACTCTCTTATGAACATAAATTATGAATAAATTCACAACAAATAATAAAAATTAGTTCATATGTCAACTTTCACAAAATTACTAAAATGTACTTTATTCTTATTCCTTTTAAATAGTTGATGTAGAAAAATATCTGTTTGTATACTTAACATAAAATATCTACTTTTTACCTCTACAAAAATAAGCAAATTATGCCTGTATCACGATCAACTTAACTTTAATCTAACATAATTTTCACTTAAAGTTAACTTAACTTATGTGTGATCACGATTCACATAACTTAACGTAACAACTCGAACCAAACATCTCCATTCTAGAGTATGTGTTTTGGTCTGTGATTTGTACTATTTATATTAGTATATATGATCTGTGAATACTTAGTTTTCAACTGATAATGCTTTTACAATCATAATTATATTAGTTGATTTATATTTTAATAGCAAGGATCTTTTTTGAAAGCAATACACTATACCATTTTATATAATAAAAGATTTGTGGTTTTAACTTCTTTACAATATTTGAATTAAGTCTGTTCCACAACGTTCTATAATGATACGATACTAGCGCTTATTTTAATTAAATGTCCAATCACTAGAACTAAAGCTAAAAAAGTGGTCCTAGTTTGTAAATTGATTGTTTAGTTTTGTCGGACTCCAGCTTTGTTAAATCGTCTATCAGGAGCGCTTCCGAGCCATTCTTGATGAATCTAAACAAATATAACTTAATATTTCCGGCTAAACTTTCTTTTAACTAAGCAAAGGCAAAGTGTTCTACTAGCTATTTGAAAGGGGCCACATTGCCTAAACTGTTATTTTTAAAAACACAATGGCATCTCATAACAACAAATGTGTAGTAACTGTCACACCAGCCAAATGACAATTACATGGAGGCATAGTGATCAAGTTCCCAACGTGCTGGCTATGTATGGTAAAACCAATATTGAAACTAAACAGGGGTGACCAATATGCCCCCTGAGAGCCATTATGGACGGGTCTCCCCTACAATGAAAGCGGACAAACCTTTCTCTAATATTAATGTTGATATTTATTTTATAATAATGGAAATTGATGAAATAAAGAAAAAGGAAAAAATAAACTAATAAGTGTACATTTAGTGGAAAAAAGCCCAACTGGGGAGAGAGGAAAATTGTGGGAAGAATCCACCGGACAAAGGTGAAATCTTCTTTCTTTCTTTCTCCTACCTAATATAGTAGAAATAGTCAAACACACATTTAAACACAAATTGAGTCATAGTTTGGTGTGTTTGACCCTACTCTAGACGATAGAAGAAAATAAGATGTCACCTTTGTGTGCTGGATTTTTCTCACATTTTTCCTTTTTCTCTAGGTAGGCTTTCTTCAATAAATTTATACTTATTTGTTTATTTTAACTTTTTCTTTATTTTTTATAGTTTACCATTATTATAAAATTAGGTATTTAGCCGTTGGGCCACCTCATTGTTAAACAATGTTGATATTTCGTTATTTTGAAAAACTTGTAACAATAACAGTACAGATGTTAAACTATAAGTTACAATTACAATTAACATGTTTTGTGTGTGTGTCTGTACCAGTGTAAACGCTGGATGTACGGCTCTACCCGCACTTCTCAACATCAAGCAGGTCATGCTACAGAGACAAGTGACAGGGATTTGGAATGGCAAAGATGAGTTACCGGTGAGCCAAATACTGCGGTTTGTACATTGAAACCTTGTAACAAATTTTTCTGCAACAGATGTGTGTGTATGTGTATGTGTGTGTGTGCATGCATGTGTGCGTACGGGGTCAAAGACATCTTGCTTGCGGTTTATACCCAGTGACAAGGTCAAGGTTTGACTTTCGGCTGGGTACACAACGGAAAGAATTTTTGCAAATGCTATATACATTTTACCATCCTCTCACCATGTTAACATGGTTTTATTTCCTCTAAAACCAACTACCCCAGAGATACCCTTTGATTACTCTGTCAAAACCTTAGTGGTAAACAAACTAAATAAAAATAAAAAAGCAGGGGAATGCAGTGATTTTTAGAGCTCTAAACATAATTCAGTAAATAATTCCCAAGCGACATCCTATAAATTGCATTTGTAAATATAATAATAATTGAATGCAAACTTTAAGACACTTAAAATTAGCAATAAATAAAAAGAATGTTTAAAAATTATATAGTAAAAAAATAAACTGGTATCATTTAATTATAGAGATAAAAATAAAAAGTAAAAATTTTAAAATCTACATTTTGATCCACTTTATTATTGGCTATTAAAGTATATATTAAATCATATTCTCCCTTTTTGTAACATTCTTACGAAGTACAAATACTAATAGAAAATTGTTGCGAATGACCAGATTCATTAAACATTCAAGGATAGAAGGAAATTATAGGTTCAACAGTTCTTATTTACTTCTCATGTCTTAGCAAACCTAATCAATTGCCCTAATTTGCAAAAAACCTTCAAAAATGAGATGGTTGACTTGCTAAGTTTCCTCTTATCAGCCCATCCTTAGCCCCCATGAGACCACTCACTACGACAGTTTGTTTTGCATTACAGATCGAGATAGACCTGGGCCAAGATAGCCGCTACCACTCAGTGTTTGCCTGCCCTATCCTCCGTCAGCAGAGCACTGAGAACAACCCTCCCATGAGACTGATCTGTGGCCATGTCATCTCCCGGGACGCTCTCAACAAACTCAGCAATGGGAACAAGTGAGTCACATCGCACACACACACCAGTCTTGGGTTTGACTCTGATAAAGGATGTTTTGTTCCTACACCCTTCTTGGCCAAATTACTTTGAAATACCCATCAATTACACTAACAATACTTTCCTCATTACATAATGGTTGATAACTTTGAAAAGCCACCATTATTGAGAAACTAGTTTGAAACCTGGAGGGGTCAATATTTGGTCCCTTCCTGGTGAAGAAGCAGGCAGGATACAAATGATTTGAAGCTCATTATATTTTTAGTTCCAGAGGCTTATGAACCAATTTGTGTTAAGCGCCTGTAAAAACAATAAATAAAATTACTAGCCGTTATGTAGCGTTGTGCACACTACAAATAAATTGTCATGTTACAAACTTAAGCAAATATATGCTAGAAATTCATCAAACTTATTGCGTGAGGTTGGCAAGACTGGTTGTTGTGAAGGAGAGACAGGAAAATCAGTGCGTGGAATGGCGACGTGCGAACGTGGATGAGAGGTGTGCGAGCGAGGTTCATGTAAAGGGGCTGTGTTTGTTCAATATGTGCATATCTCATATTATGTAGAATCAACAAGTGTGCGATTATTAGACCATGTGAGGTACAATATATAAGTTGACCCTTTTAACTGGTTTCAAAGTTTGGTTTTAAAAAGGAATGATATTTTGTTTTGGGATTGTAACTCATGTTAGCTTGGTCAAATGAAAGCCAACTCTATCTTATTGAGAAAATGTTTAAGATGAAATTCTTTGTTCGTACTTTCCAATAAATCTTTTAACCTAAAGATTAATTGTTACCATTTAATTATGTTTTTAAAGGCTAACAATTAGTAATAACATTTTAAGATTTAAATTAGGAGGGACAGCCAGCACACTTACCTTGGTGATACTGGAGTAGAAATTGTTATGATAGAACACTATAAAACACACAAACACATTTTTAAGGACAAGCTTTCACTGTCACAGACAGCTTCATTAGGTCAAGAGAGTATATGGATGCTCTTGGTTGAACTGCAAGGTTGACTGTCCACAATGTATTATTATTACTTCTCATTCCTGTAGCTTTTACTATACTTCCTCTTCTTGCTCCTTCCATACCATCAAGTTATCAGCAAACATCATGGCTTTAATTCTTTCCTCCCCAAGTTTTCCTGCCACTTTATACATGACCATTACCATTACAACTAGTAGTGTTGAGATGGCACTCCCCTGTTGGAACCGCTATGTCCTCCCACGCTCTGTCTCAGCACAACTCCTGTTATCCTCGTGCATGCTTTTCAATCTCATTACATCTCCTCTTTCCTCTTCAACCTCGGATATTGCTTTCCAAACTTTATTTCTATCCACACTATCATTTGCCTTCTCCACATCCAAATCCATTTTGCCACTCTTCCGGTACCTTACTCTCCTTCCACATCACTCTCTATAACCATTGTATACCGTCTTCTTTTGTAGCTCTTATCATTTTCACAGTCTGTTTGTCCATACCCTGTACTTTTCCTTGTTTCATCCTCTTTAATGTGTCCTCCATCTCTTTACATGTTGGACTTCTTTCCTCCTCTTCTGCTATTTCTTCCTTCTCCTATGTTTCACTCTCATCTCTTTCCTCTTCTGGGTTGAGTATCTCACAATATCTCATTCATAGATCCTTTTCTTCCTCTCCTGTCTTCAACGTTCTTTCTTCTTCATCCATCATTCTTCTTGTCTTTTCTCTTTCCTCCTGTTTCTTACCTGGCTATATAACACCTTATTTCCATCCACATCCTATCTAAGCATTTCTGTCCATTTTTGTATCCAATCCTTCCTGGCTTCCCATACCAGTCGCTTTGCTCTTTTCTTCTCCCTATATTTTTCCTCCGTTTCCTCATTCCTTTTCTTAAAACTATTTCTGAATGCTTTATTCTTCTCTCTCCTCCACTGCTTCCTTCACCTTGTCGTTTTACCAAGGTGTCTTCTTCCACTTCCACTTCATCTTATCACTTGTCCTCCCATATACTTCCTCTGCAGCTCCCACCAAACTTTTCTTAAACCATTTTCATTCCACCTCTACACTTTGCAACTCATCCTTGGCCATTTTGCTTCTTGTATTTCTTAGGTACAGCTCTCTTGATTTTTTTAGCCTCCACACCCTTATTCTTTGTTCTTGTCTTACTATCTTTATCTTACATTCCCATTCCTTTATGTCTGCCACCATCAACCTGTAGTCACCATCTAAGGACACACTTGGTATTACCTTGATGTATGATACATCTTTTCATTTATTCATCCATTCATTCATTCACCAACTTTTGCGCCTCATGCCAGATTTATCTAGTGATCTTGTGGCTTTCATTTTCATTCTTATACCATTTGTTTGCCACTTTAATTTTATTTCTTGCACATTCTCCAACAGCCTTCTACCCTCCTCGTTTCTCTCTCCCTATCTTTCTTTCCTTAACACCTCAAACCACCCTTTTTCTTTTCCTACTTTTGCATTAATATTCCCCATTACTACCTACCACTCGTCTCCCATGTGCCTCTCTAGATCTTCCTCATACTTGTCCTTTTCTTCTGCTGGGCACCCCACTTGTCAGGCATACACTTGTATAACCTCTACCTTTTTTCCACCATTCGTTATTGCCATATTACCCTGTAATTCATCCCAACCATCTCTGCCTGCAGCCCTTCTCTCACTACAAAGCCTACTCCATTTCTCCTCCCTTCATAGTTTCTCATCCAATGCAAAATGTAGCCCTTCTTTAATTCCCTCATGCTGCTCCCTCTTCACATGGTTTCGTTGAGGCCCAATACATCCACTCTCCTCTCATCCATCATATCTACAATCTCCTCCACTCTTACAGTCAGTATGCCAATGGTCAGAGTTCTTCTTCGTAGTGTAGTCCAGCCATGCTGCCATAGTCCAATTGGTGTTTTACTCTCTTATGCTGAAGAAGGGGACTTATGTACCCTGACAATTTCATAATTGTGTGTTTCGTTATGTTTTTAATTATGAACTTCGAGGCCTACAATTTTCTAGTACATAAAAAACACATAAAAAAATGATGCTGCCAAGGACAGTGAAAGCTAGTTTTTAAACTGTATTTATATATATTTTATATACCTGCTCGATAAATCCATCATTACATAAGCCTCCCCAAATGTATTCTTTCTTCCCACCACCTCTCCTCCACAGTGACCCAGTGACTGCTACAATAGCTGTGAAGGCTCGTCAGGAACCCTGAAAAGTAGTGGCTAATGGGCTCTGGTGAAGCTATGATAGGCCTAGTAAGCCAGTATTGGTTGTATAACTTGTTTTCAAAAATATAAATGTGTTGGTTTTACTTTAAAATAAAGATTCTATCCAAGAAACTTATTTAGTACACTTTCTTTTATAAATGTATTTTCTGTTTTCAGACTAAAATGCCCCTACTGTCCAATCGAACAGAGTCCATCAGATGCAAGGCTCATCTTCTTTTAACATGATTGCCTCTACTTGGACTTTAGTAATAGGCTACAAGTGAGCTCATAGGCAGGAGCAAGTGTTTATCTTCTTTTAACATGGTTGTTTCCATTGGGGCTTTAGTCATAGTTAACAAGTTCATTTGTAAGAATAATCAAATGTTACTTTTGTCTTAACTTGATTATCTCTTCTGGTGCTATAGTCACAGGTTACAAGGTCATTTAGAAGAAGAAGAAGTAGCAGGTGTTCATCTTAAAAATATTTTGTTCTTGTTAGGGGACTTTTTACTACTTTAAATAAATGTGTATGGTTATTTTTAGGTCTTATGTGTATGAACCATCTTTAAAGTGAGTAATTTGATCAGGGATGTACCAATTTAAGTAAAAATTGATGAAGGGCTGTATGTTTCAATAAAAAATAAAAAGACAAAGTTGAATATTTACCAGGGAATCAAGTACCTGGTCCAGAAAGTAAGAGGGAGTCGAATAATTTTGTAAAATACGCTGGAGTATTGTGAAATTGAATAAAAGTCATTAAAAATATTTGTTTAAATGTAATTTTTATGAATTGTTGTGAGTACAAAGAACTAGAGAACAATTTCTTGACAAGCTTCTATATATTTTACATTTTTAATTTTATTTTTAAAAAAAACTCCAGCAATTGAAATTCGTTAGTGGTTTTAAATAGCTTTATTTTTTTTACCATAGTTTCTAGGCCATTATTTGTATTTCCAAAAAGTGGGTGGTGTACTGATATCAACGCATAGTTTCGTTAATAAATATGGTAGCAAATCAAAGTCTCTTTAAAGCAAGAAAATAAACCAATCGATAGTTTCGGTTAAAGTTCTAGCAATATTCACGAGCAAAGTGGTTAGTGATTACTAACAGCCATGTCCTTTACACTACTGGATGGAGGCAGGATTGCTGCTTTGCTGGTAAAATAATGGGGTGGGCAGAAAGGAATTGAGAATCTACTTTTATATCCTAGCATAACTGATTAGTTTCACTTGTCTTGCAAATGGACGGGTTTAGTTTGGTCTACTCTCGAGAACTAGGGGTCTAAAACACCTGTAAGGTCCTTTATCACAGTGTAGTTATTTGTTTAGTACAAACATAACATGTAATTGTAACATGGTATTACTGTTCACCCCCTGTCCTGCCCCAAGATTGGGAGACATTTGTAACAAAACCGGAATGGTCGCTGCACAAATTAATGGCTATCTGGGTGTCACTTTTTTTTGTAAATAATGTTGGTAGTGGCCAAAATGTTTTCACATGGTGCAATATAATGTTACCTCGGATAGATATAAAAATAAATTGGGTTCACTTTATCTTATTTTATCACTGCATGAAATAAAATTCATATGTAGTTTTTAAATGCCTTAACATATTATTTATTCAAAAGTAAGAAATAAACACAAACAACACGCCCACACTGGACATGACTGTTGTTTCTTAACTTTATATTGTGTCTCCACATTTAATACAATAAATAAAATAATTTCCTGCTCACTACATTTGATGTGTGTGGCCTTTAGCAAGAACTCTGATAAACTGGGCAAGGACTGGGAAGTCCATGCTAATATTATTTCATTCCTTTCCTGCGTTTTGTCATAAGTTGTTTCATGCTATAGTTTAAAAATAACAAGAACAATGGAATGAAACCTAGGTCGGGGATTGGGCTGAAATGATCAGTTTTCTTCAAGAGGCAGCCCTTTGTCCAGTGGCAGCAATGTAAAGTGTGAACTGTGTTATTTTAATTGTAAAAGCCATATTGTGTTTCCTTATATATGTTTCTATTCGCCTTTCCTCTACAATATTCCAAATATAACAATTGTCATTAACTAAGATTTTTAATTGCAAATTTCTGGCACTGGGAAAGTGTGTATACATTTTATAAATGTAATACTCTTGTGTAGTGCAACTATAGTCATGTGATGTAGTTAGTCAAATAGTGTTTAAAAAACCTTTAGATTATGGTACTTTGTACTTATATCTATAATGTAATTATTTAATTAATATAGTATGTATATAGAGTTTTATAAATCAAAGATGAATGAAGAAATATTTGTTTTGCTATAGGATTTATTAATAGATGATTACTGAAGGCACCTCATATTGTCATAGGAGTAATACAATTTGTTTGAATAATTAAATGAGCACAAAGTGGCTCCAGGAAATCTTAATGAGTGCAATTAGCATATATTCAGACTTTCTAAAGATACAAGTTTTAAAGGGTTCATATTAGAGTTGGGTTGAATCTACTATTTTACAAATCTGAATCTTCATTTTACCTACAAATCCCAAATACTGAAAAAATTTATGAACGTTTTAGGAAGTAAAAATATATTGGAATAGTAGAAAATAGATAGAAAAATGGCAGCAACAAATAAAAGAGGAACTTAAGGTTTTTTTTTTTTGCTATACATTTAGGAAAACATTCGTATGATAAATTAATAGTCTGGTTGTTAAGTTTGTTCTATAAATTACCATAATGGCCCAAATATAGTACCGCCCACCCGAGTCAAAGGTGGCTGTTTTATCTGATAACTCATTATCTTAATCACACCTGTATGTAGCTGACGATTTCTGCACGTTTATCTCAGAGACTGGCTTAAAATCTGAGTGAAGAAAGACTCTAGGCATGGGATGACTGAATAGCTCGATGATTAGAGCATTGGTGTACTAAGCCAAAGGTCCTGGATTCAATTCTTGTGTCCAGGTTTCATTTTTCAATTTAAGGAATATGATATATAGATGCGGCTATAACCTAATTAATAAATATAGTAGCTTGGCTATTTAGTCCATCATTATATGCACATTTTTACCATTGTCATTGTACTATTGGCAGAATAAAGCCCACATGAGTCAAAGGTGGCTGCGTTATCTGATAACTTGTGATCTTAATTAATCACACATATGAAGCTGATGATTTCTGCATGTCCATCACAGAATCTGCCTTTAAATATGAGTGAAGAATGACCCTGGGCACAGGACGACTTCTGGATAGCTCAGTGGTAAGAGTATTGGTGTACTAATCCAAAGGTACTGGTTTCGATTTCTGTGCCCATGTGTCATTTTTCAATTTAAAGATTATGTTTAGTTTCTTTAGCTTAACTGTTGGGGTAAGTTTATCAGTCCTGTTAATCAACAAGTCGCTAGGATGGGATCCTCGAATCCTTAAGGATATTTAAGTTTCCAGGATTCGAAAAATTTTTGGACTAAGACTCAAATCCTTAAATAAAAAAAAAGTATTTTTTCAATTTTTCAACTGGAACTTGTTTTAGAGATCTAATACTGCTTATGGATGGTTCAGAACCAATTAAATTATAAGATGAACTTAACAACCAGGCCCCAGGCCATTAATTTAACACTAAACTGAATGTAAGAATGTTATAATGTATGGATTATAAGAAAGAATTTTAACATTTATTCACTGTTTGTATTATATATTATTTATTATATTAATATTTCCTTTTATGTTTATAATTTTTTCTCAGTATTCAGATTCGAAGGTAAATTGGAGATTCAGATTCCTACCTAGTGGATTCAACTTAATTCTACCAATCGCTATGTTCTTTCCGCAGCTCTCCTATGGGACATATTTAAATTTGTATCACAGCACAGATTCTGCCGCCAAAAAACACTGACCTACTTTATTACCAATTCAATGACATTGGATGTTGTAAATCCTCACCCTTCATATTTGTTTTCACCTTGAGTTTATTACTAGACACATGCAATCCTGCCCATTCCCGCCAGTACACCTCCAGAATTATACAAAATATACCTCTCTAGCATTTTTTTTATCGATGAAAAATATTAGTCTGCACCTATAATAGGAGTACATTTTTCAAAATAATGTATTTAGTGCAAAAACAATTAACTATATTTAGGCCCATACGATGTATTGGGGCTGAGCCACCAAAAAGCAGTACTAGAACTTTAACAAAACTTCAAATAAATGTTGGAAAACACTATTAAAAATAATATTGAATCAGAAATGTTCCTGAATATCAATTAACATTAATAATTAAAGGCTCCCATCACATGTTAACAAATATCAAATGGTTTATTAACAGAACAAAAGCGCAAAATATAGTGAACAACTATGCACCACACACTGTATTATCTCACCAGTAAACAAATCCATTTTGTCAACGTAATCCATGCCACTCAATTTGTTCATCATACTGAACAGTTTGCAGCCACTGGCCAAGTCTGTTTGTAACATAAGCCTCTCCAGCGTATCCTTTCTTTCCACCAGCTCTCAGTTCTCCTTCTGCACTCCCTCCAGCCACCTGTCCCTTGGTCTTCATCTCAGCCTCCTGCCCCTCGACATGTTATTTGGTATCTTCTCCGTTCTCCTCACATGGCCGTACCTTTTTTCATGCCCTCTCTATCCTGTCCTGAAATGGCTCCTTAACTATTTCTCTCACCCTCTCATTTCTCATCCTAAATTACTTCTCAGAAATCTCATTTCACAGGCCCTACTACTTCATTACTCAAGTTCCCATTGTGTATGTCAATATTGGGGCATAGTGCATCTTGTAGATCACACCTTTACACTTCCTCAGCACATCCCAGTTCCATATTAGACTTCTCAAATCTCATAATTAGATTAGTTTGTCATTGGCGAATAAACTCTTATCCTCTCCATTTCACTGTTTTAAATCCCAGTGATGCACGTAAAAATTTCCTGACAAACAAAAGATCTTGAATATGTTTGTTCATTTGTTTGAAGATGTTCAGTAATATATAAATAATTCTTAAAATGAAACAAATATTTCTCCAATTTTTACATCCATTATTAAATTTTCCTAGGAAACCTATTCAGAAATGTTTTCCAAACTAAGAAATCATTTTTAAATAAATCTGTGTAATAATTAGTTGTTTGTTATTAGTGACTATTTTATTTTTTCTAGAAAGTAATAGTGATGGGTTGATACCAATACTCGATCATGGTATATACCGGTGGTTCTCAACTGGTATGCTTGCGAAATTTTCACAAGTATACAGCCAAATTTGTATTAATTTGTTAGTGTCATAGGATCCTTAACATCTACAAACATCAACTGCAGTTAAAAAAACCTAGCAAACTTAAACATATATTTTAGGCGATCTAGAAATAACTAGAACTAGCTCGGAATTATGTTTAACTTTAAAATACTAATTTATTTTATAAGGAAGAAGTTAGGAGGTTTTCTTTATAATTTATTATCACATTTTATTATTTTATTTGAATTCGTGCTGCAAATTCAAAATAGTTTAGAACCACTGGTATAGACAGATGTTTTACTGATTAATATTTCACACTGAAACTCTTAAAATTTCATTATTTAACAAATAGGGCTGTGTTAGTGGGGTTAACTTTTGCTGCAAAATGATTTAATTTTTAATCTTGAATTTACTTCACACCTAACTATGAAGGGTTCTCAAAGTTGGAAGTTTTGAATAATATGAATTTGTTTTAATGTGTTAATGCTCGAGATGCGTTGAATCCACTATTTTTCCTTTGAATCACAAATCCCAAATGTGGATTTGATGGCCCATCCACTAGTTAATACCAGTTATCATTAAAACTTAACCTACTTGTTCACCAAACATAGAGCACAAAACATATTGTTCTTTGCTTGAGTAGCTGATCATTTCACATGCTTGCATCTAATGCTTTAAACATCAACCAAAAACAGTTGATTGCCAACACGCTTGTCTTGTGGACAAATATAATCTTTAGGTTATTATCACAAGGTGTGTGTTCCATTTAGTGTTGTGTCCTGTTAGAACTCTGCACAGGCTGCCACACTCAAGTTTCACATACCAAGTTGTGTCATTTCACCTCAACACAGTTATTAAATTGAGTTAGCTGTGTCCATAGTTTTACAGCACTTAAATAGAATTGGCTAACCCTATTTTATGTCTCACATAAAACTTGGAAGCATTTCATTTACTTTAACAAATTGTGTTCATTTGGATAAAGAAATTAAGGATGGCTAGATGATTTAAAAAAAAAATTTAACAATTTTTAATACCAACTTCCAAGCCATTTATTTCCAAAACATAAAAAATGAATATTGTTTTTATAGAATAATAAAATATATTTGTACATAAAAAATCATTTCAAATTTTTTTTATGTAAATGTTATTTGTCTGATCATGGTTTAAAGTAGCAGAAATAACCATCATATTTCTACCCCAGTGTACTCTTTTGTACAAAACTTATTTTAGGTCATAATGCGGCTAATATTTAAGAAGAGGTGGATTGTATTTACAAGGTGTACCTTTGTATCCATAGTCACATATGCAACAAGTACATGAACAATGATTGTAAGAGAGACCATGGGAATGAAGTTTGTGAGGATCATGTTAACTTTCGTGTGGAAACACAGGACAAGGAATAAGTTATCCAGGAAAGAGCGGAGTTATGGGGAGTACATGAGATAGTAAAGTAAATAAGGCTGATATGGTATGGTCATGTAATGAGGATGGAAAAGGCTAGAGTGCCAAAGAGAATGATGGAGATGAAGTATAGGAAAAAATACTGCAAGGGAGACCAATAAAGATATAGGAGGAGTAGATAACAGCGAGCGTTCAAGTGAGAGGAGAAGAATGGGCGATAGAGGAAGATGAAAGCATTTTACTAAACTGACCTGGCCACAGGTTGGAAACAGTTTATGATTATAATGATGGCTTATAACAGAATATTTATGTGGATGAGACTTTTAAAATGTAATTTCTTTAAATTGGATATAATATGAAATTTAGTTAACATAGTTTTTTTTATTTTGCTCTAATATATCCACACATTACCCATCGCTATTATTAAGTTAAAGTGATATAAGGTGTAACAAAGTAGGTGTAGCAAAAAGTTTCATAGAAAGTATAAAAACAAAGTAGAGCTTAATTTTAAAAGCAATCACAATAGTAGGATATGTGTGTAGTTCAACTTATTTTTAGATAATATATTTAATTGATTTAATAGATTCAAATGATTTATTTAAAAAATAATTTAAAGTAAAGTTAAATAACACGTTGAAATAGAAATTGTTGACACAACACATACAAATGTTTTTGACTGCAGTGGCTGGAATCCTCGTGAAACTAGGAAGGATTGTGTGTTTGCATTTTTGTGGCACAATTCAAATTCATATGTTTATTTTTGACTTCCCCATTTTATTAAAAAATACTCATACTAAAAATAACACTTCATATTCTACTTGTCATGGTATACAATTATAAATGGGAAACCATTTTAATTGTTCAGGGTTGATACGCACCCTGACAAAGTCAGAGAAATTAAAAAAGTTACCGGGATTGACATATGTTTGCAATAGTTTTCTAAATATTAAATGTAAGAACATAACCCAGTGCAGTACATCAACAATTCATATAATTTTGTAAAGAACACTGGCAGATTTGTATTTAATTCTTGTTTCAAGAATAAAAATAGGAAATGGTGAGATTTATTAATTATTATTATAGCTTTGCATATTTGGCATAAATAGTCCTGTCTGGATTTAATGGGACCAGTTTCCATATATTTAGTAGGAGGTTTGCATATTTCTATGTAGAGGGATTTAAGCACTTTTGTAGTGTAACCCTGATTAAATTTTTATAGCCCTCTTGTTTTGAAGTATAAAGGAATGAAATTTCATTTTTCATAAAATTGACTAAATTGAAGTCGTGTGGCTGGTATTTAGAGTTTGTTGGGAAAATATATGCAACCATTATGCAACCCAATGTTGGTTCTAATAAGAGGGCATATGTCTTCATTTAGCTTTTTCTTGTATACAAAAGCCTACAATTTAAAGTTTATACAAGTTAATCTCTTAAATCCACACATATTCTAGTTTTTGAAAAAATCTTTATCCTACTTTGTTTTTTTTCTTAACTCAAAAAAATTCTGTGTGTTTTTCTAGCTAACACATTTTATTAGGCAAATGGCAACTTTGTCAACTTATTTTTATTCAGCTCTTGTATTTGGTGAATGATGAATCCACAGTAATGCCAGCACGCTGTGAAGTGTAGATGCTATAAATTAATAAATATGTTTGGTTTTGTCTTATTGCTACACGTTCAGCACACATTTATTTAGGCCTTCGAGTAATTAAAATAAAATTATTATATTCAAAGATTCTTGGTCAGTGCCTTCGCACAAGTTCGTACGTATTTGCCAACTTTTATTTGAACATTTAAAGGTATCTTTGAGTGATGTATTGTTTTGAATAAAAATAATTTAGCAAACGGGTACTATTTATGGGATGATCGAAATAGTTTTAAGATTCTTTTATACCTGCATATCTACAATGATTTGCTTTTATTCAATATTTACTCAATTGGTATTGAACTTTGTATTGAGTATCTAGAAAATAAATTATGAAAGTAATACGAGTTGGTTCAAAGCCATTTTTATTCAATTGTGAATCTTCGTTTTACCTACAGAATCCAATTATGACTCTTAGAAAACATGGTAGGTGTTAAGTGGTAAACGGTTTTCCTATTAGCTCCTAAATTTTGATTGTGTTCACATGACTTCTTGGGTTGCTAAATAGAAAGCAGATATGTTAATTAGATGATAATATCATCCAAATGGTACATTATTGATCTGGGGTCTGGATGGTAGTCTTGATTTAAAAATCACGGAATAAAACACTAATTTTCAGCATATAAACCTCTAAAAGTAATTCAAATTTGCATATTAAAAAAATTGAATATTTTTGAATCCTTGATTCTTTAATACCCTTAAAGATACTTATTAGGCCTACCTAATTCAGAGAATAGAGAAGGAATCTTCCAAGCATCCAGAAGTGTACAGTTTTGCATTATCTAAATAAAATGATGTATTTATACATTTAAAAGGTGACCTGGCGGTCTAGGGCTAAGGTGTCAGACTTCTGTGCTAGGTGTCCGGGGTTCAATCCTCGGTCCCGGCACAGATTTATCTGATTGCCAAACCCTTCCTTCACCTCTGACAAGACGTGTATTAATTACAACTTGTGAATGTGAGGAATGCCAGGCCTCCACCGTGGTTCGGATTCCACGTTAAACTGTAGGTCCTCCATTTCATCTCACAATCACCCTACCATTACACATTAGCGTAAGTGCGTATAACCCGAACGGGTAGTAAGACGCGGTGCTAATAATAATATTTCTACATTTACTCTAATATTTTAATTGATATGTATCATCCTGTATTATTCACATTGTGCAGATAATTACCACAAACCTAAGTAATTCAGGTTGGGTTGAGCAACACTTAATTTTACTTTAAGTAAAACATACAAGCTGTTTTATCTTTTTATTAAATGTAGAATTTAAAGTAAGAATGTGTTAATTTCAAGCCATTAAATACTTTAATCCTTATTTCCTAGTAAGAACATCTGAAATTTATATTTCTTTCATAATTCAAAGGAGGCATGTATCTAGGATTTAGTTTCGGTGGGGGATAATTTTAACTAGAATAGGGTTTAGGAAAAAAAAAACCACACACACAATAGGGTGTCAAAAATGTTTTGCCGTTCTTAAATAAACAAGTTTATGCCATATGGTTTGTGATGTCACAGAAATAGCTGGCCACACGATACCTTGAACAATTATTTGATCAAAGATGACTAAACACATGCATGTAGCATCTATTACAATAATAAATGGTAATTTATAACGCATTTATTGTATATTTTTATTTTCCTTTTGAATGTTTAAAACATGGTATTAGTTTGAATTTCTCGGGTTATTCAGACAATCCAGGACTTCTCTTTGGCTACACGTTTAGGTTGCTAAATATCTTTATCTTAAATATATCCTTTTATAATCTTAGTGCACTCAATGGGTATACAATACACAGTACTTTTTGAATGTCTCAAATTCTTTTATGTAATTATTTAAGAGGCCATCACCCACCAAAATATCAACCTTGTCTGGTCTGGTTTCCGAGTCACAGGATGGTCAAACTTAGAATGCCAGCTTGTAGTAAGGTAATTTTCCTTTAATGATTTCACACTCTCCCTCCATACAAATGAATTTACATTTCTTATAGTTCTTTATACCTTGTTCCCTACTCCATTAGTGAAATCATGCACATAGCCCTTTTGGTAGGATATTAATAAGCCATCAAGAACTATGGACATTTCACATTAATAAATTTTTTATTGATTTAAAATAAAAGTTATACATGGCGGGAACAGTAAAATATACAATTAATAGAAGAACTAACTACTTAGGTTATAGACTAAATTCTTTGTCACAGAAATATAACATGAAGATAAGGAGATACTAATTGGCCCTGTTGTTTTCTAAGATGGCGGTGTCTTGCTGTTGTCTGAAAATCTCTTTGAGCTGTTCTGTGGCAGAGGGAGGCATATTCAATGGCTGAGAAAATTCCTCCTGAAAAATAATATATTCAATGATTATTTACTTTACATCCATTACTGTTTTCAGCCTGTGGCCTGGGTCAGTTTTTTATTCAAGCCATATATTTTTCACTACCTGTTGGCTAGTCCTGTCATAGCTTCATATGCCTTATAATCTAACTTAAGACTAGGACAGGCACAACATCCAGTCCCCAGCCATTAATTCCTCATTGAAACGGTAAAACCACATTTCACCAACAATTTTTCGCCCATGCCGGAATCTAACCCGGGACCATTAGCGCAGTACAAAGACACGCTACCAACTGAGCTAAGGTGTTGGATATTCATTGATTATCAAGTTGTAAATAATTAAATTTAATATTTGACAAAATTATAATCTTAGCGTGTGTATAACCCGAACGGGTAGTAAGACGTGGTGCTGATAATAATTATTAATAATAATCTTAGCTCAGTCAGTAGTATGTTTGTCTAATGAGCAAGGAGTGTCGAATTATTCATTGATTATCAAGTTGTAAATCATTAAATTTAATATGTAACAAATATGTATATTCTTTGCTCAGTCAGTAGTATGTTTGTCTAGTGAGCACGGAGTCCCAGCAAGACCAAAAATGTGCTAACGCCATTAGTAAAACTGGGGTTTCCTCTTTCACAATGATGAATTACCGGTTGGGAGACTGTGTTGCGTTAGTTCTAAAATTAAGTTAAAGTTATACTGATGTAATCAGGTGGTTCAGAAAGTACACGTTAACTACCCCTAATAAATAATAATAATAATACATTTCTATTAATTTGATTATGTATTTAATCTTTAAACCTTACACACTTGGAAATATTAATCTGGTCCTCTTGTGTGTGTAATGTTTCAGTTGATAAACCTATTTTAATACACTAGCATGACTTGGTATGACATTTCAGGTATACCTACATTAGTGGTTGAACGATTTAAGGTATCACTCTCACAATAAACTGGAATGAAGGAGAGGACGAGGTTTGAATACATCTCTTTCCATATTGGACCAATTTTCTCCTCTTCTGTTATTTCTTCATGCTCCTCTGTTTCACTCTCATCTCTTTCCTCCTGTTCCGAGTTGAACACCTTCTCAAAATATCTTATCCATAGTTCCTTTTATTGTTCTCTTGTCTTCAATGTTAACTTCCTTCTTCATACATCATTCTAAATTCTTGTCTTTTCTTTTTCCTCCTGTTTATTAATTGGCTTTATAACATCTTACTTGCTTCTTCACTCTTTTCTTATTTTCCCTATACTCCTCTGTTCCTCATTCTTATACTTCTTTCTGAATACTTTATTCTTCTCCTCCACTGCTTCCTTCACCTTGTTTCACCATGGTGTTTCCTTCAACAACTACTCTTATCACTTGTCCTCTCAAATACTTCTTCTGCAGTCCCCACCAAACTCTTCTTAAAACCTTTCTTATTCTACCTCCACACTTTGTATCTCATCCTTGGGAATTAAGCTTCTTGCTTTCTTTCCTCTTTATTTTTTTAGCCTGCACACCCTTATTTTTCTTTCTTGTTTTGATATGTTTTTTCGTACATTCCCATCCCTTCATGTCTGCCACCAAACTGTGGTCACTATTTAACTTGACACATTTGATATTACCTTGATGTTTACAGTCTGCTCTTTCATTTCTTTGTTCATGAGGAAGTAGTCTACCACCAAACTTTGCTCCACATTCAAGCTGGCATCTAGGGATTTTATGGCTCTCTTTCATTCTCATACCAGCTGTTTGCTATTTTAAGTTTATTTCTTGCACATAACTCCAACAGCCTTCTACCTTCCTTGTTTCTACTTCCCCGTACTTGGTTCCCTCACACATTCTCAAACCCTTATCTCACTTTTCCTACTTTTGCATTAAGATCCCCATACAGTGTGTGTGTGGTGCCACATTCACAATAAACTGGATTACAGGTAACGGGGAGGTCGAGGTTCAAATCCTGCTCAGTTTACTGAGAGTGGACTGTATTAATGTATATTTTCTTTCAATTACTACCTTTCTTATCCCCATTAGAATATATATGTGAATAATTCAAAGTGGTAATCAAACCCAATGAGCATTTAAAAAAAGATTTGGTATAGTAGGCCTACTCTTTATTATAATGACCAATAATCTGAGGAATACTTGCAGTAATATTTCACTGAGTAAAGAGAAACATCAAACCAAGATATTCAATAGGCTTACATGTGAAACTTTTTTTTAATAAACTATAACCTACCCGAGGGAACTGCGCCAAGTTGAGTTCTGGTCTCCTGTTGGTGAATGGAGTCCAGGGCCCCTGGATGGACGGACTGTCAGTGTGCCAAAGCTTGCGATACCGTATTGTAGGGTTGCCTGACTGTGTCCTTAACAGCGTGACCCATTTACTCACCTCCTCCCGAGAAAAGTTGTGACAGTTTATTACTTGGCGCTCACCGTTCACTGAAAGAATATGATAAGTGTTTTGAGTGAAATTATTTTGAAAACAATAATTTTTTTTGGTCTTAAATCTCAATAGGTATAATATGGTTACTGCTAAGTTAAACCGATTGTATTAATCCCTTCAGTATTGGGGTTTCTTATGAAAAGAAAATTGATAGTTTTTTTACCTTTAATATTGCAAGTTATGTGCACCTGTAACATCCAGGACCATGTAGTTATTTAATATTTCATTAAAATCAGGACTTAAGTATATTATTTTGGAGGAAAAAAAATTAAATTAAACCAAATGATGCAAAAACATAATCTCTTAATAGGGTTAGAAATATGTGGTGATGATGTGCTTTATCCATCCTACATTAGTCTCTTTTTCTTTGTCATGGTACAATAATTTACACTATTTATTGAACACACAAGAAAACAGAGAATTGAATGACACCAAGAGTTGTAGATTTAGAAAAACGTGTTACAGACAGTTTAAATGACTTCATAAAGGCAAGCTATTTAGTTTGGGTTTTAGTCTAAGGTGTGCAACATGTTTTATAACAGTCATTAATGAAAGGAGTATGTACGTACCGATACGTTTGGTTATTATATTTCTATGGTTTATGAGAATATGCATATACATAAAATCTCGAATTCCCTTTAAAGGTCATGTTAAACCATATGGCCGACATGTCTCTTGAGATTGTGAATCTTTTTCTTATGTAATTTTATAGTTTAAAAAAATCTTTGTTTTATTGACTTTTCCTTATTTTTCTGTTTAAAAAAATAATTACTATGGGATAGATGATGTGTAACATCCCAAAATATTATAAAAATACTTGCAAGAAAATTTTAATAAGTAATCGGTTTAGGCCCTAGGCTTGCGGTGGAATAGTTCTATACTCTCTATCCTAGAATTTGTCACTTTTGAATACTTACGATACTCAACCGTTAAGTTTGGACTTCGATGCCTGCGAGGTTTCACATAGACGACAATGCCTGGATTGTTTTTGGAAAAGTCTATCAAGTCTGTTTCCAGAAATTCTCTGCAAGGAAAAATATGGTGCAAGTTCAAGTAGGTTATTAAGTTAACTGTTGCAAATTTAGATACAAATTGTTTTTTTAATTATTTTCAATTTACACGGAAAAAGGTGGCTCACTGTTGACATATTACCCGTCTGATGCAAAACATTCGAGAAATCAGATATATATTTAACATCCAAACAAAATTATTCATCTACATAATAAACATTATAACCTTAAAAAGTTAAACACTTACCTTATTCCCCTACTAGCACCATGATTTTTGCAAAATTTGAATGTTATTCTTTGTAATTGCAAAACAACTCGACCGATTCCATTTTGCAAAGGAGCTCTTGGAAAACCAGATTTCAAAAATAAATGAGAATTTGACATTATGAAAATAAATTTTCACATGTAAAACAAAACAAACAAGTTTTAGATCAGAGACAATACATTAAAAGAAACTTAAGTGGTATAATAGTTGAGACCTTGGATTGCCAGCCATGTTGTTAAATCATTGATCCTCTATAATATAACTGGAGTCTGGATGGACATAAAAATACACATTGCCAAGGACAAAAACGTGACGCTCAAGGTTATCGACTGCTACACTGTGGGGTAACAGATTTAACGGTTTCTTTCAATGTTCTTATGCGAAAAAATGTATCTGATGAATAAAAGTGTTATTGTTTGAAAAGAGTGAAGTATTATATTTCACTTTCCTGAAGAAATTTATACATTAAAGGATATACAATTCAGTTTTACAGGTAATACTGTACAAATATGAATAAAATATTTAACATATTTAAACATGTAGTTATCATCAATGTTGTTTACAGTCTGCCAAGACTACACTTATATTTAAAGTTGGTTATTAGCTTGTATATTGGTTTCAGAAACCATAGGCTATTATATTAAAAGTTCAATAATTATAATGAATAAACTATCTTAAAACTTTATTACATTTGTTTGAATGACATACTTTGTGTAGAAGTCTTACTTTTAAAAGATAATTAAGGTTATAGGCTTGTAGGAAGCACGGTATATACTAAACCCTGATTTTAGTAGGAATCCAAATCTGCAAGGCTTTATTTAGTACCAGAATACTATCATATAATATTTTGGTAGGATAAACGGCCATTTGGAACGGAAGTATAAATTTCCTTCTGGAAGTTCTTTTATCCTACCTAAACACAATTATAGGGTAGGATACTGGTAGGAGAGAAAGGCTTAGAAGTGAGCTTTCTTCAAAAATCATCGAAAATATTAGGCTACATCAACTTATTTAAAGAAAAAACTAACCAGTTTCGAAATTGTTATATTCGCCAAAGCTTTTATTAACATAGTTATTTCATTTAACTAATCAAACATTGATTTATATCATATATTCAATCAAATTAATGAGCGATGCCAAAATGCCTATTGCCTTGTATGAGTGTAGCTGAGAAAAGATACCCAAAAGTTTTTTTCTCTCCGAGATAATGGTATGCTGACGACAGCTCGAAAATTTTAGCCACAGATGTTCATCCAATTATATTATAGAGATCAATGCGCTTACTATGAGATTTTTTGGAACTAACTTTACCGTTAGTTCTTTTTTTTCCCTTATGTTGGCTAAAAAGGTAAGCTTATTTTGGACTTGTGGTTGTGGTGGAGCTTTTCTGACTTCTTATCTATGACCGACAATTTGATTTTGATTTTCAAATTATGTTTTCTCATGCCTTGTATTTATATGATAAAGAAAGGTATTTTATTTTTAAAGAGTGATTAATTTTTTACATAAAATGTATGATAATTCTTCCTAAGTAAAGTTAAAATAAATTAAAATGTGTAATAATAATTTCACTTATTTGCCTAATGTGATAAAATATTAGACTATTTAGATCATTACAACCTTTGATATTAAACCCGATCTTTGTATGTCAAGTTATTAACCGATTAAGTTAATTTTTGTTGACTACATTAAAATTTAGGTGGGCACCAAACTAGTGTTAGAAATGCTAGTATTAGCGTTTCCTACAAGCGTGCCCAATTGCTTGTCTACCATGTAGGACGCGCACTCGCAAGAAGTGTCTTGTTTGTTTTCTGCTTAAAAAGAACTATCCAATGAAATATAGGGAGATTTAAATGTATCCGAATTCTTTATTGATATATCGTCGCCCTGACATATGTGACCACTCTAGTCAGTTACGATCATGATCACCTGGACTGTCCAGCTAAAGTACATTTACGATGTATGAATATTCTCCTATATAAGTACTGCCTCAACTACCCGAACCACCCAAATTGATTGAGACCCGCCTCGGTGGCATAGTTAGCTAACATGCTGGTTTTGTGTTGAGCTAGACTGCCAAGGACAAGAAGATCGAGGTTCGAATCTTGGTTGGGCTAACTGGGGGAGTTTCTACCTAAATGCGTTTCCACTCTCCCTCCACGCAAATGCAGGTTCACTTCCTCTAAAATTCAACCTTCCCAATTCCAAATCCATTAGCGTAATTAGTACATAAGCGTATAACCTGAACATGTATTATAACACGGTGCTAGATAAAATTAAACAAATAAATTGGTTGAGACACAAAGTAGGTACTATACAAAGTGAATTAAATCATTACAATGATTTTTGTGACATTATTACTAATATTTAAAAATAGGTAAAGTAGATTCTCAGAAACTCGTCACTCAATAACTTGATATTCTGTGTAACTTGACACGCACACAGTTGTCCAAGGTCACTCAATTGTATGACCTCGCAATTTGTTTGTGTAACTCGAATGAAACATTTGTGCTGTGGTGTTTTCACAAGTGTTGTGTTTGTTAGTTTTCCAATTCAGTAACGTGTTATTCTAATCAATACAATATTATCCATCTAATACATATACTACTGTACAGTACAATACTACAGTACAGTACAATTGTACCGGTACCTATAATATTCAATACTGTACAGTGATTCACCCTTGTTTAGTAAACATGACATAGTAAACATGCATCTTATGCAAGTTCATTCGTAAAACTCGACACCCTCTCCGTCTGCACTAGGCCGAGTTTCCGAGACTCTACTAAATAAAAACTTACTGTAATTTGACACTTTTTCTTGTGGTGTTAGATCAGCTTTTGTTTTTATGTCTTTTTGTATTAAACTTGGTACATAATCAAACGGTTTTTGATTCTATCTATAAAAACCTCTGAACTTATATTATTCTAATGACAAATGATTATTTAGTAACATACAAAAAAATCCTACTTCATGTCCAGTTTTGAATAGAACTCATAGAACTTCTTTGTTTTTTTCAAAGCATATAATACAGTAACACAGCATTGTCTTCTTCTTATTCTTCTTCTTCAAGTAACCTCTCTAGAAGCACTTGTGTAGTGTTTTTTCACAGAATATATTTACACTTTTTTCCTCAACGAACTCGTCTAAAATACTGAGAGTTGCTGTGTTGGTTTGGCTGTTGCTGTGTCGCATGTCTCAGTTGCCTTCTCACTTTGTGGCGCAGCAAGTAGATGATGTCATGGTCTTCTCTTTCTGTCGCCTGTGTCTCATGTGCAGCCAAATGGCACCTAAAAATTAATAAAAAGAAATGTGGTCCCATCGAGGTTCCAAGTTGAAATTCAGCTTACATCCCTTTCAGACATGAGTAAATAAGTTTTTTTTTTTTTTCAAAATTTTAAAACACAAATTTTTGAGAAATTCAAATTAAAAATTTTGAGTTAGTGACACAGAACTTTTAAAATTACCTAATGTGGTCATATGAAATAGCATTTAAAAGCCCAATAAAAACCCTACATAAGTTTTGTATTTTATTTCTGTGACTGAGATAGCTGGAAGTAAAGAGTGGCCACCATAGTGGGGCAACACCCCATGTGGCTAATTGATTTAGAGGAGAACTAGAACCACAGACAATGTAGTAAAGTTTGGTGCGACTATTGTTATTCGCCTAAATTTCCCCACCCCCACAAGTAGCAAGTGCTCTCACCTGACAGCTCTGGACCAACCTTAGAAGGAAAACTTCACTCTCGAATTACCAATTAAAAGAAATACAGCTATTTAAAATGACCGAGTTTGTTTAGATCAGCTCAAATGGTTCGAATGTCAGACTGAATATTGACTGGACTCATGAGGATCACAAATGTCCCGGTTTGTTGGATCAGCTCAAATGGCTCGATTATCAAACTGGATAGTGACTGGACTCATGAGGGTCACATATGTCCCAGTTTGTTTAGATTACCTTAGCTCTAATGGCTCGACTAGACTATTAAGGGCTTTGATGAAAGGAAGGAAGATATGAGCTAGTCAAAACACTCAAATGTTCACAGCAACAGATGTTCAAACTCCCCAGGCTAAATCTTCCATAAGAATTCAGTAGTTCTGTAATACACCTGTGCACTACCCCTTCAAATGGAACCAATTTTTACAACACACACACACACACACCATGGGGCTATACTGCATACAAGAACTTTTCTTCAGCGCTTGCACACAACACATTTGTCAAACATTACACCAGAAAAGCAGTAATCACAAAAGAAATCATTGCTTAGAGTAGTAAACATTTACTTAGATTTAGATAAGCAGGCTAATTAATTATTTAAAATTGGTCTTGGGATAAAGTGCTTGCCTCAGGACCCAATATTCATGGGTTCAAACCCAACCGGAGTTGACAGATTTTTGTTGAGCGATAAAAATCCGTATCACAACTTCCTTCAGAGGGAAAGTAAAGCCGTTGGTCGCATGTTGATTGTGACATGTAAAAGAACCCTGGAAGGTATGTGAAAATACCTTTCCTGGCAAAATTGTTAGGCTCTTTTGCTCTTGCTCATAGAAATGCTCATGTGCTGATATAATCAGTCGGTTCAGAAAGTGTACGTTAAATACCTCAAATAAATAAATAAATACAATTTTGTCTTTATTTGTTTCAGGTTGATTGAAACAGTGCCAGAAGCAAATAATGATCTTAACAGTATTACTCCAGGGTAAGAATGTTTATTTATTATATATCAGACCAACACCTTAACTAAGTCGGTAATGAGCTAAGGGTCCCCGGTTCAATTTCTGGTATGGCCAAAAAAATTATCATTGGTGAAATTTGAGTTTCTCCTTTCACTCTTATTTTGCAGATTAAAATACTTACAAATTAATTTTAAAGATTTTTAAATGTAAATACAACGCATAGTACTACTAAATTTAATTCACCACGGCTGGGACCTGAATGTTGTGTATGTTCTAGATTTAGTTAGTTTATAAGTTGTGTGCTGATATAATCAGTTGGTTCAGAAAGTACATGTTAAATACTTCATATAAAAAAATTTAAATACTCTTACCTTGGTAAAAATATACATCTTGATTTCTCCTTGTTAAACTCTCACCTTACACATAAATGAGGCTAATTCTTGGTTTGAATCCCAGCTGTATGCGCCAGGTTGGTTTTTTGACATTGTGGTATTCCCATCACTTCTCTAGGAAAATGCTAGTGCAGCTCTAAGTTATGCTCACCTCTCTCATCCAACAAAGGTACATTGCAGCTTTATCTGAAGGGGTAGTAATTAGTAAGATCACTTAAAACTAAAATATTCACTGGTATTTGAGATTTTATAGCTAAGTGTTTACACTTAAAAATTATGAATGCTTCAAAATAAAATATCAGCATATGATGCTAGTTATCAATAAAGTGAAAAATATCATTCTTAAAATAAAATGCTTCTAGCTATTAATTAAATAGGTGTAGATGCTTAAAAAAGAAATCTATCACTCAAGTTAAACATATTTTTAAACTAAATAAGTTTATTTCAAGATAATCTAAAATAAGTTTAGATAATCCAAGGTTATTTTAATTCTTAACAATGGAACTAATTCAATTTCAAGCAATGCAATTAGAATGTCTATATCAGTTGTCATTAATTATTTTCCTCAATTTAAAAACACAGTTCAGATTATTGCTCCAGCAATAGGGTTTAGTCACCTTTATAATGTGAGTTATCAATTAAAAGTTTCTTAAACATCTGGTATACCACCTTCTCCAAACTAATGCAGGTGCACTTCATCTAAAGTTAGCACCCACATCACTACGCCATAAACCCACATCATAAGATGCACATTCTAAAGCCTCATCTACATAGACTGTAAACTCACTATCTGTATAATCCTTAACTCCTTAGAAACTGTAATCGTGTGGACAAGAAAGAAAGAAAACTGCCTATATCAAGGAGCAATCAGATGATTTGAATATTTTTCTCAATGTAATTATTAAGTATACTATGAATATGAAAATAAATATCTTAAAGAAAAATGTATGTTTATTTTATTGGTTGCCATATACTCAACTCAACACCATTACTTTAGTCCAATAGATTTTTCCTATATGTAATCAATATAACTATCCTATCACTAACTCAACGGTTACATGAGTACCCCCTGATCCAAGACCTTTAGGTTACGTAGAATCCATTCCTTCCTAACTATGTTCATCGCTACAAACAGCTTATAATTAGTTGTACTGTACTCTTAACTGTGAACCTAGGATCTACCTTGTAAACACCCCCTTAATTCAACGATTAATCAAGGCCGGTGCACAACAAAAATGATAACCATTTCAAAAAAATTCAAAAAGAGAATAATTGCAGAGGAGCCGATAGGACCATCACAAAACAAATGGACCGTACTCAGATTCATTTGTGTTCCGCTCCCCTGAACCCGCTCTACAAATATTTACTATATTAAATATTAGAAAACTTTCCTATCAATAGGTAAAAAAGGTAAGTATGTGACAAACATAAAAAAGGTAAACAGTATTAGTAATTTTATTGATATAACATGTAGGTTTTTAAATATGGCACAAAAGCAAGGTATATATATATATATATATATGTATAAGTAAAATTTTAGTATAACAATAACAATAATTTGAAGTCTCAATAATCGTCCCAAACATCGATCGATCTAGTCATATAATGACAAAATATAACTTTGGAGTATTATAACTCTTTCGAAAACAACTAACTCCAACAGCGGACTGAAGCTCCTTAACCAATAACAGCCAAGTGGCGATTTTAAACGTTAGCTTTAACCTAGCCATAATTTTCTCTTTTCTTATCCAACAACTTACAGAAAAGATTAAGTGTTGAAATTCACCAAAATATTTACAAGTTTAAATTATAGCTTCCTAGCCATACAGACTATAAGGTTAAAACTCCAATACAAAGGATGGCCTTTCTATAATTTGCGAAAATATTAAAATTTACAAAAACCCAGAAGGGGACTTTAAGTCTACATAATGCGAAAGCCATTATTTCTCAAAATAATATTCTAAGTCAAATTCAGCTTCTCATGCCGAACAGGCTATAAATTTGACCAGTCGTGAAAAACATGGCGTCTCTATTATCTCAGAATAATATTACTATACAAAAACCCAGAAGGGGACTTCGTGTCTACAAAACACAACAACAAATATTCAATGTCCCATTTAAATATAAATACTTGTTCAGTAAATCATTAAAATGTTAGCCGAAAGTGAATTTTAAAATACATTTGCCGAAAGGGAATTTTGTACCTTTTGATCATCCTGAACACCAATAAGTGTTTCTGGAGGAAGTCCAGACAAGAATAAAGCTCCATGCATTCTACATCAATATATATGCTAGTATTCTAGCTCAAAGAGGGGGAGGAGGGGTACGCCAAAACAAAGGAAAATCACAACACAAGAAAAGAGGGACGGGACATGCGAGAAGGTATAAGAATAGTTGAGAAGCATAGAGAAAGATCCAGAACAAAATTTTCTATAGCACACTGACGTCTCGGGCACTATACGTCACACCTTTTTCCCATCATGCCTTGCGACGACTCGCACTACGAACTTAATTCAGTTAGTCTAAGCACAAAGTTTATAGTGGAACGTAGTGTGGGAGGCTCGCTCGGGAGGCGCAATAACATAACACAATGGGGCAATGGTGAGTCCACTCTTGTTTTATTTCACCAGTGTCTAGTCATCGATTTAATTACTTCTTGTAGCGTTATATCAATAAACGCTACAACCTAACTTCTTAGTTATAATTTATAATTATGATACCATGAATGAACAAAGTACAATAATAAAATAACAGATGTGACACAATAATGTGAAATATTAAGTACAGGCCTACTATAATTTAAGCAATGAATCACCCAATCCTACTTGCAGCATAATGTGTAAATTACAGGCTAAATTATAGTGATTATGTAATGTAAAAAAAATCTGATTTTAGTCTAGGTCTATATAAATAGTGTATACCTGTCAAGGGTCTTCCATCTACACCATTGCCATGATAGTTTTCAAAGTAAAGATAGTAAAACATAATCTTGCAACAGTTTTGAAAGTTTAAAATATTGTTATCTATTTGAAATCAGAGCTAGGAAATAATGTATCTGTATGTGTGTATTTGAGGAAATGTCTGGAGTACAATTTTAACTCTTTTGATTGAAAGTTTTATTCTTCTGTAAAAAAGCTCTGTTTAGCTGTATTTATTCCATTTATGAACATACTACTAAAGATGGATATATACCCATATCTAAATATAATATTTGAATTGAAAAGTTACAATTTGACACGCGAATCAAACTTGGAGCCTTTGTCTTAGTACACCAATGCTCTTTCCACTGAGTTATACAGGAGTCGCCCCATGCCTATAGTCACTCTTGACTCATATTTTAAGACAGAGGGTGTGATGGACGTGCAGAAATTGTCTACATACAAGCAATCAATTAAGATAACGAACAATCAGATAACGTAACCACCTTTGACTAGGGAGGGCTTTATGCTGTTAATAGTACAATGGCAACTGCACAGATGCACATATCATGACGGATTCAATAGTCAAACTATTATAATTGTTGAGTACAGCTATGGCCGCTCTAAAACTATTTTTAGAATCATTTCAAGGGCCTGATTTGCTGTGATATTAAAACAAATAATAATACTTCATAATACTTACACTGGAGGTCACATGACTTGAGACTTTTGACTGGATTGCCAAAGATTGAGGCTTGAATTCCAGCCAGGTAACTTTGAGGTAATATTCTGATATCCTCTTTCCACAATGATATTGCTACATTTCCTCAAACAACTTGCCTTCACACCCATATTGCATTAGAAATAGGCTAATAACCAGTGTAACCCACACCATTGGTCAATTAGTTCAAGGGGTTTGTCTCAAACTGTACTTGTAGGCTCTTGGCAAGGATGTCGAGGTTTTAATCCCATTTGGGTTTAATCAAAGTGGCTTTAATGTGATTCATCACGGTTTTTTCCTTCTTCACTCCACACTATTAGATTAAGCTGTTTATAACCCTTAGGAAGAACATACCAATGAAAAACTAAAAGCCACTGTGTTTAACACACTAATTTAAACAAATATATTTCTTAATAAACACAGGCCCTTTTCAGTAGACACACAGTTTATCCGTTGCTTTGCCTGTAAGGTTTGAACCGATGACCAGCACTTTGACGGTGGAGCAAGACCGACAGCTGCAACTCTTTCTGGTGCGCCGATTAAGGAAAGGTGCAATCTACACGGGGACAGGAAACTTCTCAGGCATGGATTTCAGGTTGGGTCTAGGTTTAATTGCTTTAAGAACACTAAATAGGTCCACACTACCTCTACTGATGCTGTCATTGTTGGGCATGGTTCATGGTTAGTGTGCCTGATTTAAACTCTGGGACAAGGACTTTGTTGATTTTTGTTAGCTACACTGATTATATATGAATATATTTTTAAAGATGTGTCGAATCCAATTTTTCTCAAGTCTGAATCCAACAGTTTCTTTCAATTCTCTGATCTAATTTTTTATTCATTGAATCTTTAACAAATGGTCTATATATTTTATTTAAAATACACTGAATGCTGATTTCACTTTTTATTAGTAATGCTTATTAAATTATAAAAGATAAAAAGGACATTTTTAGAGTGAATTAATTACATTGCAGTATTGTGATTTTGTTATTTTTATTTTCATATAAAGAAAACTTAAATGGGTTTTTCCAGCTATAAGTTAATTTACTTTTCTGATTGCATAGCATTTAACTTCAAGTTAAAGCCTGCAAATTTGGATTTAATTTTTGTAAGTTTTTCAAGTCACTCTATTACCATCTTTAGTAACAGGACGCACTACTGAAATTTGGCAACACCAAGCTGGGTTCTGGTCAGCTACACATCCATGTGCTCGGTAGCTGATTACTTTGTATTAGTTCAGTTTGTTTTGCTTTACAAAACTTTTATTTCCTATGTGATTAATCTGTTTGATTTGATAATTTTGGATGGCATGTTTGTGTATCACATTAATGAACTATGTATTATTTAGACTATATATAGACATAATTATGGTATGAAAAAATAATCTTATGAAATCTAAATAAAACACCAAGAAAATGTTATGTTCCCAGCTGTCTAAGCATTACTCTTCTGGTAAGTCTTCAGGATATGTAAAGGTTTTTAATTTTATCCTTGATGATGAATACACCAGAAATCACTTCATTTTAAATCGAGGGGCGATTCCTCGAATATTTCCTTCTTTGATTCTTTATTTAACTTGGTTGATAGATGTTCTTTAAATTGAAAAAATAACACCTGGACATGCGAATCGAACCCGGGACCATTAACTTAGTACGCCAATACTCTAACCACTGAGCTATCCATGAATTGTCCCATGTCCAGGGTTATTCTTCACTCATATTTTAAGGCAGAGTCTATGGTGGACGTGTGGAGATTGTCGGCTACAAATGTATGACCAATTAAGAATCATGAGCTATCGGATGATGCAGCCACCACCGACTCGATAGTTGGCTTTATGTTACCAATTGTACAATTATAATTTTATGAGACCACATATCATGATGGATTAGATAGCAAATGCTATTATTTTCTATTAATTATGGCTATAGCCATATCTAGACATCATTTTCTTTAATTTAATTGTTCACCTGAGTAATTTATACTTTGTTCAATTTTGTAGGTTTGCTTATACAAGTTTGAATGAAAACTTTAATGTCAGTTCAAATATAATTTCCTTTGTGTAAGCTTGTGGCAAACTTACATAGGAATTTTATTTTAAAAATGTGCAAAGGGTATCATGGCAAATATATAATAATTTATGAATGAATAGACGTTTAGAAAAATTGCTTTATTAAATTTATTGAAATTAAAATAAATTTAACCAACCTAAAACAATGTAAGTGTTGAAGCAAAGATAAACTCTATATTCATGATGTAACTTTGAAATCTTTGATAGATGATTAGTTTTAGCTTCACTTGAATTATCCTCAATTTTACCTTCACTTGAATCTTCCCTAATTTTAGCTTCACTTGAATCTTCCCCAATTTCAGCTTCACTTGAATCTTCCCCAATTTCAGCTTCACTTGAATCTTCCCCAATTTCAGCTTCACTTGAATCTTCCCTAATTTTAGCTTCACTTGAATCTTCCCTAATTTCAGCTTCACTTGAATCTTCCCTAATTTTAACTTCACTTGAATCTTCCCTAATTTTAGCTTCACTTGAATCTTTCCCAGTTTTAGCTTCACTTGAATCTTCCTCAGTTTTAGCTTCACTTGAATCTTCCCTAATTTTAGCTTCACTTGAATCTTTCCTAATTTTAGCTTCACTTGAATCTTGCCTAATTTTAGCTTTACTTGAATCTTCCCCAGTTTTAGCTCCACTTGAATCTTCCTCAGTTTTAGCTTCACTTGAATCTTCCTCAGTTTTAGCTTCACTTGAATCTTCCCCAGTTTTAGCTTCACTTGGATCTTCCCCAGTTTTAGCTTCACTTGAATCTTCCCCAGTTTTATCACTCCTTGAATCTTCCCCATTTTTAGCTTTCCTTGAATCTCTCTTTCATGGTTCAGACTTCTTTTTTCTAGTTGACCTTGTGGTTTAACTTACAAAAATTGGTGTGAGCCAAGTGCTGATCATTGGCTTAACCAATTGTGCCATGATTGGCCGATGATCGAATCAGCAATCAACATTGGCCCAGTCCTAGTAATTATTTTATTTTTTAGTGGATGGACATATATATTTTAGAATTTAAATTATGGTCACGATGGATATTTTCAAACGATAGTGTCTTGTGTCAAATGATAATTCGTGCCATGATATAACTCAATACATTGATAATCACACTTTCCGTTTAAGGTGGAATCATGCGCATAGCGACATTATCTAACAAACTTTTTAAATGAAGAGAATAAGTTGTCATTACATTCCAGAACCCCCTTGACATATATTTCTACTGAAAAAATATTTTATTCATTTTGACCAAAATAATGTTTTGCTATAAAAACTGATAAAACACCTTTTTCTGTGTCCCCTACATCCTCACCTTAAGGCCAAGAAATTAACCTGCTTCAGACGATGCAAAATATGTCAAACAACTACTTACATTGTATCTATTCTAGATGACAGTAAATCACAGATAAAATTATGATAAATTTATGACTCAATAATAGCATACAGTTATTTTCCATTTAGTGTCTTGCAAAAGTGCATTTAATTTTAATTAAATGTGATATATTAGTTGAAATTCTCCTGCGTAGACGGCTCATATCCACAAGTAAACCTGCACTTTAGAGTGGAATCAGTGTAAGAAGGTGGATTTAGAAAATAAAACAACAAAACTTTTAGTCACTACCAACATGTTTAGAAATTATAAATATAACTATTTCTGTTACTCTCTGAAGTAATGTGATATATTAGTTGAAATTCTCCTGCGTAGACGGCTCATATCCACAAGTAAACCTGCACTTTAGAGTGGAATCAGTGTAAGAAGGTGGATTTAGAAAATAAAACAACAAAACTTTTAGTCACTACCAACATGTTTAGCAATTATAAATATAACTATTTTTGTTACTCTCTGAAGTAACAGCTACAGATAATATATTATTTAATTTGTATGTATGTGTGCAAGTAGTGTTACTAACTGTCATAATATAAAATACCACGTTAGCTCTATAAAACCGTTATTGTTGTTAGTCTTGGTGACATGTCCCATTCCCCGGCTGTGTGTTTCTACATCCTGCTGTTGTGTGGCACTACCAGTATCGGCTCCCCCCGCCAAATCGTAATTTGTTTGCTGTCGACGGGTGAGTCCAACCTGGAGGTGTTTCGACCCGAATTGACCCAATTCTGCGAGGGGCTGGCTGCCAGCATTTCATCGGTATGTTTAGCTGCTCCACCCAGTAAAGTCATGAGCCCACTAATTTAGGTTCAGCCTTGTCACCAGGCTTATTCTGTGGTCCTCGGGAAAATACTGGTATTTCATCAATAAGTGTCGTTGATTGTTAAAGATTGCTCACAAGCAAATGAAGACCATATAAAGTTTTAACAACATTAAAACCTGCATCGGTAGGCATGCAGACTAAATGTCAAGCGTGTCTAATCTGGTTGCCAGTGACGAGGCGTCAGGGTCTAATTTGCCTGTGACGAGGTGTCAGGGTTTGAATCGTGTCAGGGTTTACTGAGGGTATCTTTCCTAGCTGGTTTTACCATTGTAAAGTGGTTGGGTATTTTTTCACACCATAGTTATTGGGTATTATTATTACTATTATTTTTACTAATCATCAACATTCTTGGACAATTATTTATGTTTCATTTTTACAAACAACCCCACCTTTTTTTCTCTAATTTATCAACTAAGAATATATTTTAATCATCAAGATGTCAAGACTGTCCCTTGCTTTAAGAGTTACAGAACTTGCACTCAAGATTTTATTGTAATTATGTCAATAGATAATGACCTACTTATAAGTAATTTATGGGGCCATATTGTAGTTTTAAGAAGCCCAAGTGATCATCAAAGTTTAAAAAATAATATCTACCAAATTTTAGTTTAATAATTTTAATTTTAGGCACATAACTATTTAAATTAGTATTATCCGTGTTTGTAAAGTCATTATTGCTATAATCAAAGTTACTAATAAATTTTACATTTCTTTTTGTTTTTATCTTTAGCATGGGTCTATTTTTAGCTTTTCGGGATTTAAAACTGACTAAGGGAAATTTTGTGCGCAATTGCTAGCCAACCAGCTTTTTGAATTTTGGCATATTTTAGGAGGAAGTAAGGGGTTGAGTGGACTGACGTGCTCTCCCCATCAACACTTTTGGAGGAATGAAGATGCTAAATAAATATGTGTCTGGTTGCTTCTGGGCTAAATTTACATATAATAGTGGATTTTATCCATCTCTATTCTAAAATGTTACCTTCTTCATCTCAACCACATTAGTTTAGTTAAATGTACATAGTCTAGACTGGTAATGATGACTTTATTCATTACCACATTTATTAAAGAAGACAAAAGGAATGTATACCTTATCTAAAAAAATATATATATAAAACAATTGAGAAGCTGAGAACAAAATTTAAGTAAATGACACAAAATAATTTGTTTGGTAAATTTCATTTAAAATTAAGGACATGCGTCAGCAGAGTATCTCCATTTTCACATTTAATCTCATAAAAACCTGCTTCGGTGGCAGCATGGTCTAGGTGTCACTCTTGCAGTAGACTAGGCTGTCGATGACATGGAAATTAGAGTTCATTCCCGGTTGGGTGTACTGAGGGTGGATTTTCCTAAATGGTTTTCCACTCTCCATCCACACAAATTCGGGTACACTTCCTCTAGATTCAACCTGCCTAATCCCTAACACATTAGAGTAATTAGTACTTAGGTTTATAGCCCGAACAGATACTAAGACACGGTGCTAAAAATGAATATATTAAAAGTTAATAAGTAAATAATGTTTAAAAACTGACATCTCATTCCAATACCATATTATATTTTTTATAAAGTGATGATGAAATAAAACATAGAATTCTTGGATATAATAACATAATGAAAGTTAAGACTTAAATAAGTTGATTTAGAAAATTATACAATAAATTTATAAATTAAGCAGTTAATAAAGTGGTTAATGTATTACGTGAAATTGACAAGTACTAAAATGTACAATTTAAATACAATTAGATAGAATTATAATGCATCATTAACTAAAAATATAATGATTAAACGATTTGATGAATAGTCTTGAAACTTGTTTTGGGACCTGAAGGCAGATTTTTGTGAAGTAAAGACAGTTATCCCCTATTGTCAGGAAATCCCAGAAGTAGACAATGATAAACCAAGTAATGCTAAAGAGCTTGAAAAAAAGTTATTTTTGTTTGTTGTAGGTTAAAGAGATATCGTCTTTGTCGGGGGAGCTTTGTCGGTGGCACAGTGTGTGCATCATGTACGTGTGTCGAGTGTTGGAGATGCTCGGAGCAAACGTTGCCTTCTTGTTACAACTGGTGTGTGATCTGGACATACAGTAGCCCCGTGGCTTCTTTGGTGCTGACTGACAGTCAACATTTGGGTATATACCTAAATTTTGACTGTCAGAAGTGACAGCTGCTAAAGACATGTTTTTTGCAGATCATATGGTTTGGCGTAGGGATACATAATTTGGTCTGGTAGCTTTTCAAAGCCGTCAGCTGTGAGCTGTCAGTCAGCACCAAAGAAGCCATGGGGCTATTGTACATTATATTGGGCACACTTGTCGGACTTTGGAGTTATATATGGGTAAAAATAGGGTATGAGATGTTGTAGATCAGGTGGCCATGTCTTGAATGTTTGGGTGAGGATACGGGCAAAGCTTCAAATTCTTATTTCCTAAGCTTTGTCATATAATACAATTGGCATTTAAAATAAATATTTATTTTTAGTATTTGTAATTCTCTAGGGTTATGAGTCTCTCAAATCCGCAAGGGGTAATCTATAAACCACATTACATTTTTCCTTACTTTTTTTCCCCCTTCCCCTCCCCTGTACATGTAACACCATGTAGACATCAGGGCTCACCCCTCCCCTATTTTCACAAATATAACTCAATACATATATCAAGTCATTAGACCTGAGGATGCATTGAAACTAGTCGAGAATAAATTTTGTGCACCAAAAACAGCCATTAACAAGAAACAAGGGACTAAAAATCAGATAAAGAAATATTAATTCTCAAAAAAATCATATGTTTTATAATTTACCATATTCTAAATACATTCACTTTCCCGCCTTCAATTAAAACATAAATTTAACTCTAGCATCATCCAATATTGACTTTGTATAAAATAAACCAAAAATGGTTTATACTTTAGTCTTGATATTTTATTTGACTTTAACATCTAATGTTTGAATGTGTCAAATTATATACTCTATTAAATGTTTGTGTTTTTAACATGTCTTGAATTTTCTTCTTGGTTGTTTTTAAAACAAAATTGTAAATTTCACAATTTTTATATATAGTTTTTTTGTCTTGCAAATATTTTAATGCATAAGTAATCCTTATAATACTACTTAAAATGTCATCAAACATATCATATTTATTCTATTCCATTTATAATCGAATTATATTTTCATTATGTTCCATACTAATTTATTAAAATGTTCTTCAAAAATTATTATTTGTGTTAAAATGGTGTGTGTTAACAAATCATTACACTAGAAGAGTATTGCAATGTTTTGTGAGACGACTCATATTTCTCCTAGGCCCAACAAAATGGCAGTATCAGGGCAGAGGACGACAAAGACCCCAGATTGGCGGAGGACATCCAGAGATTCTTGTCAGCGTGCACTGTGGCAGAGTGCTTGGGTTCGCAGCCAAGCCAACCCCCTGTGGCAATGTTTAGGAAAGGAGAGGTGAGGGGATTAGAAGTGAACGCTTACTGCAGAGACTGGGGACTACTGCTTCTGGAACACAGCCACTCTGCTGAGCCATGGAGGATACGTCGGGCCATGGAGGCGTTCAAATTAAAGGTTTTTATTTGATTCATCTACCCATCCCCTTGCACTATTGCTCATTAGAATAGTCTTGTCTGTCTTACTCTCCAAGAGTTGTCTCTTTATATACACCTTCAAGGAAAATGTACATCCTACTTTATTGGGAATGTAGAATAAACATAAAAAGCATGTCTAGTTTGCTGATAACATGGAGGACGTGATTTAAATTCGAGTCAAGTGTACTTTTTTTATACAAACACCAATGATTTTCCACTTTCCATGCAAGTGCAGGTACATTTCTTCTGATATCTTACCTCTATCCTTATCTCATAAATTTAATTTAATTTTGAAAGCTGGGATGGATATTAAGATGTACTGGTAAAAAAATGTATAGTCCAGCTAATGTTTTTGAGTTGTGGACAACATTCCAACTGCTCTCCTTCCTTTTTATATCATCTTCAGGGCCATTCTAAATGACTTGCTCTCCAACACTCGAACCCCAGCTTAGACCGTAGTCTTGAAGCTGTTTTCAGTGTGTTTGTTGTTGGAATGATGCTTGCATTTGGCAATATGGCGCAGAAAAACTATTGTATTGTTGATAAAGTTAACTTTTATTTAAACTATTGATTTTTTTTGTATTTGTTGTGTTATATAAGTGCAATAGTTATTTGTAGACACATTCATTATTAAAATCAAAACTTTTAATGTATGCATTTTTTATTGAAATTAAAATATATTTTCTTAATATGTTTGGTATTTTTGTGTTGACACACTAATTATTAGGGTGGAGCCTTTACAGAGTTGTCTTATCATTGAATAAATAAGTAGGGAGGTTAAACTCAATTTCTTAATATTTTGATACACCCTCGAAAGAATCTAGAATCGATCTTAATATTCTCAAATCCCAGTAAATTAAAATTATGGAATTGAAACAAAACTTTTATGTTCAGAATTGTCTAATTTTTCATTGTGTCTATCATTAATTTCTCTTGAGTGCAAAAAGAAAAAAAAAAATTGATTAACATACTATAACAAAATTATTGTGTTCTAATGATCTTGTGTATAGCAGTATTTTTTTTTTACTATTTAAACCAGGGCTGTGTAGTCAAGCCTTCTACTCTGACTTCGACTCCTATTTTTCTACTGTGCGGCTCCAACTCCTTCAGAAATGGCTAAATTATTTTAATTAGTAATAAAATATTTACTGAAATAGAATCCTCCAATACAGATTACTTCATGGAAAGCTTTTTTGGCATTCACCATCATCATTTTAACCTGTTTCCTGCCTGTGACAGGTCCATTTTGTAAAATGCCTCCAACTCACTCTCTCCTTCCGCCATTCTTCCTTCTCCTCTCACTTACACACTTGCTGCAATCCATTGTGAATTTATATTTGAATAAATCTGTCAATCCATAGTAAAAATAATGGTCTTAAAGAATAAAAATGTATAAAATTAAAATGATAAATTAACCATATATTGTTATAATACTATAAGTTTTTATTTTGAAGCTTGAGACAGAGTTGGTACATTTTACCAACTCATGACTCCACCCAAAATTGCTTCCAACTCCACAACTTCGACTCCACATTCCTGATTTAACATTATCATTATTTTATTTTGCAAACACAATACCATTACAGTGCATAAATAATATATTTTCAATGGGAGGATAAATGCATTAAAAAAAAAGATTGATATAAATTATGAACTGAGAATAAGAAAATATAGTTTGAAATTTCAAAATTGGAATTTAGGACAGCAGTAATATGACATCTCTGTAAATAAGGTATTTAATCACCATTTAAGTTGGTTGGACTGGTAACCAAATTTGTAATATATGTGATCTCATGTTTCAGACAATCAAAGATATGAATGTGCTGAAAAGGCTATTGAAACAAGCAGAAACGGACCATTATTCTCTTTACAGGTTTGTAATAATATTTTAAAAGAATGAGCTATACACTCGGCTAGAATTAAAATATTCACATTCTTGAAGTTATATTTCCTGTTTCTCTCCTTTCTGTTATTGTTACTTTTATGTGTTCCTGTAATTCTTTACCCCCTTTACTCCCCTTTTTTAAAATGTTGTTGGGTATTTGCGTCACTCATTCCCTCCTGAAAGTTTCCGACAAAACAAAATCTAAGCAGTGAGATTGATTAGTAATGATCAATATTCTTTAAAAGTAGGTCTGTGCGTGATGCTGAACTTCATAAATTTAAATATTCCCGAAACTCTGGCGGGAAAAATTACTTCTCGGATTTTTCAAGAAAATAGTAAATGTCACGCTTAATCCGACGCTTTAGCACAGTCGGTAGCGTGTCTGTCTACTGAGCTAAGGATCCCTGGTTCGAGTCCTGGCATGGCTGAAAAATTTATCATTGGCGAAATGTGGGTTTATGCTTTTATATTGATAAATTAACAGATGGGACTGGATGTTGTGCCTTTCCTAGTCTTAAGTTAGATTATAAGGCACATGAAGCTATGACAGGCATAGAAAGCTGGTAGTGGAAAATATATGACTTGAATATAAAACTTAACCAAGCCACAGGATGGAAACAATAATGGATGTAAAGTAAAGTCATTATAATAGTAATAATTATTGCAAAATGCTAATACAAAACTAGCACAGAGTTATTCAGAGGCCTAGAGACTTGTTTTTATGTTTTCATATTTTTCATGGAGTTGAATTTTAAAAATGTACCAAAAACCATTACTTATAAAAGAAAATGTTAATTTGATTTAGTTATTGTTTTACTTAAATAACATTTATTGATAAAAGCAAAAAAAATGAACATGAACCTATAAACAACTAGCCAATCTACGAAACTTACTTGTAAAACCCAAACTGCCAGACCCCACGATTCAATCCGAACCCAAACAAATATCAGGTTCATTTCCTTGCAACCGCACCTCTGCAAAACCTGCACCATACATAACCAACAAATTTATTCTCCAGCAACATAACTAAAATAAATTATCCTATAAAAGGCCACCATACTTGTGATTCTGAAAACCTCATCTACCAACTAGAATGCAACCAGTGCCAAGCACAATACATTGATCTCACAACAAAAACACTAAGAAAGAGAATGAATGGTCATCGACATGACACAAAGATGAAAAATAAAGATAAGCCTGTAACATCACTTGCTGAAACCTATAATATGGACTGTTACACAACCAAGGTGGTCAAATCCCTGAACAAAGAAATATGCAACCCTTCAAAAGTAAGGATGTAGGAACTGGCCCATCAATTTATCACCAACTCCAGACAGGCCCCCTAACCTCAACCTTAGGTAATTTCTCTCCTTCCTGCCAGCACAATAATAATACATTATATAACACAATTTTTAGTTTTTCTATCTATATATCTATTTATTCAAAGAGCTGCCATCTATACAGTAATATCATAACTGAAAAACAGTCAGCTGTGGACAGTCAACCTTGCATTTCAACCAAGAGCATCCATCTATTCTCTTGACCTGATGAAGCTGTCTGTGACAGTGAAAGCTTGTCCTTAAAAAATGTGTTTGTGTGTTTTATAGTGTTCTATCTAAACAATTTATACTCCAGTATCACCAAAGTAAGTGTGCTGGCTATCCCTCCTAATTTAAAATATGATTTAGCCTAGTGTTCTATACCAAATAACCTTACTAATTCAATGTAATTATACAATTTGATTTTAAACATTTAATTTAATAGGTACTTTTTTATTTTGTATTTATAGTCCTAAAATGGGAGTGCCTAAAAATAATATTTTTCTTGTATAGTTTTCAACTGAGTCTGGAGTGGTTACCCCTAGGAGAATCAAAATAGAAACACCACACACATGCACTCGCATTTGCACTCTCACTCAAACTCACACACTTGTGTGGTGTCCTTAAAATATATCCAGCAAGGGAACAAGGCGAGGTCCAACCAATTATGCGTACGTTTCCTTTTTACAGAATTTTGTTCCAATTTAAATCCGTTTCTTGAAAGATATCATCTTGTACTGAGAATGATGTCATCTTTCCTCGCTATTGGCTGTCAGTTCATTCACTACCCCAACCAATCAGGAGCATCTAAGGAAGCTATACTCGGCTCTTTGTAAACTCAAAATAATGAGAATGAAACTAATAAGAGGGTTCATTCAGCACTTACAACTAGCACGTATCCAGGACTGTGATGAAGGGGGAAAAACCCTTGGTCTCACCCTGTCGCAAAGCAAATATTAAACAAAGAAAAACTTGGGCTTAGTGCCTGCAAAGTCCTACATTAAATGAAATTAATTTTAAAATGAAATAAAATCAATATAAAATTAATTTATATGTGTTAATTTAGGATAATTAAGGTGTGATAAAATTACTAACACTACAACTAGCCTAGACATTGAGAAAGAGTAAAATAATATATTATTTAAAATACTTTTGGGAGGCGTTTAGACTTACTCCTTTCAAAAAAGATCAACTTTGTCTGAAATATCTCCTTGTTTTTTGGACACCCCTGAAGCTCACACTTTCGAATACCTTGAACATTGGTGGTTGACCTTGAATGTACCTAATTACACCCCTGTGAAATATCTCCCCCCTTTATTTCTGTTAAGGTTATCTCCCTTGTTGATTCATTTACCATCCCCCTCCTTGACATAACTGTTGGGTCACACAAGACAATACTGTAGGGTGTAAAATATGAAATTTAGTTTTATAACCAAAAATCATATGTGTGTCAACATCATGGTGGCAAATATAAAATTAAAATTAGTAATACATTTTAAGCTCAAAAATACACATATTTATAAAAAATCTTCCAAACTAAATTGTCACCAATGCTATAATAGTTGAATAACTTTCCACTTTAGTTTTCTCATTATCATCACACAATGATCACTCCTTTCAATAATAAATAAGGTCAGACTGTTTACTGAGCATTACAATATTTCCAGCAGTTACTGACTAGCCTTCTTTTCACGCTAAAGGGCAGTCAAAAGATCAGCGTGAACAATCGGCAGCTCTAATGCCAATGCATTGGCTTATTTGATTGGGTCATAATCGGATGATGATTGCCTTATCATCAACCCAATCTTCTAATTGAAAGTCAGGACAAACTAAAATATTATCACTGAATTGTGGTAATCTTTTCAGAGCATATTCATTCCTGTGGCAGTCTGGCAACAGTGATGTGTTGTTGAACCATGCCAAAACCGAGGGAAGCTCTGCCCCAGACGTTATTGCAGCTCTGGAGGAGCACCTCAGCACCGTCTCGGTTGCTGCTTGAACACTGCTCATTCCCTTTGTTCTGAGTAAATCCTGCGAACGGTAGAGTCCAGGGATTTGGTCTTTACCTATGTGAAATATTACTTTGTTTATCTAGACTTTATATATTTTAGACTAAGGGATTCCAAAGATTTAGATTTAGGTGGCAATTTTAAAACTAAACATAACTGCCAAACACACATAATCTAGGATTAAATTATATCATGTTAATTTTTCATTTAGAAACTCATAAAGAGCTTAAAATCATAAATATGGATTTCCATTACATTTTTATGTATATAAAACATTCATTTTGACATCTCATTTTAAGCATTGCCATGTAATAATATTGTACTTTAAATAAACTAAGTACAAGATATTATGGGAATCCAATGGCTGATACTATGCCTCAAAGTTTGTTTTAAACTGTCGATATGTTGGCAGTACAGTCCTAAGCGGTATCATTCAACTGTTTTGGGTCACACACAAAAAGCTAAAGAGCCCCAATTTGGGAACTCCTGCTATAGATCAACAGTTTATTACAACAAATCGAAACTCACTATAAATAGTATCATAAGAAAAATTGCAATATTAGTTTTATCACAATTATTTTGCTTTCCTCAATAGTAGAATATACTATATCTGTAAATTAATTTAATATACTGAATTTTTTGATAATAATTATCTTATACAATTTCTCAAAGGGTTTTTCTTGATGTTGACAAAAATTAATATTTTATTTTTGTTGATAGGAGGGAAAAATAAAATCTTTTGAGGAAATTGCTTTATTACTTACAAAACCACATTAAAAAGAAATAAACTTGGACTCAAGTGTAAAAAAAATATATTTAAAAGTTTATTTTTTTAAACATGATCTGGGTTTTATTGCATGACTTTAAACTCTTTCAATAGTTGAATAACATACAGCAATTTAGCACACAACTTAAACTATTGTGAGGGAAAAGTATAATGGATTTAATATCATATGTAGTACAAAAATATGTCCCTCCACTGAAATGGGGTAGGGGACAAGTCAAACGACCATAACATATCCACCCTTATCTACCCTTGACTACACTACTTATTCGGCGTATGATTACATGAAAGTATCTGACACCTTAGCTCAGTCGGTAGTGTGTCGTGTTGGTCTACTGAGCTAGGAAGCGTATAACCCAAATAGGTCTTAAGAAGCGGTGCTAAATATTATTATTATCATCATCACTATTATTATTATTATTATTATTATTATTATTATTACTATTATTATTATTATTATTCACATCGACCCATAAAGGTCATTAACGCTGATGATCTTAATTAATTTATGTTTTCTTGCTGCTTCCAACATTCCCATTAACATAATTATAATATTAGAGATTCTAGTAACACTGCTAATAATTTATTACAAAATAAACAGTGAACACTAAAATTAAGTGTTTGTATCACTGTGAAATTAAAACATTATATTTTGTTTGTTTTTATGACATTGTCAATATAGGCTAGTCCAGGGGTGAAGAACCTGCAGGCTTTAGGCCACATACGGCCTTTTTGCACATTTTTAAATATCAATTATGGATTTTGATTGTTTAAAACTTATACATGCTTCAATGTTGCATATATTAATTAATTAAAATAAAAAAAATCATCAATTTCAGAGAGTGTTAAAAAACTTTTTTTTTAAATATATTTATCCATGATTGGCGCATCATATTTTGGAAAAATGATCTGTACATAAGGTGTGAGGCCGTATGAGGAAGCAACATCCAATGCTCTCAAGTTACTCACCCCTGGGATAGTCTTATGCCAAAATTTGACAAAATGCTCACTTTGGAAATATACGCCATTCACGACCAAAGTTTACTTGGATGACAGCTCAAAAAGTAACTAAAAAGTAGTCCCTAAAATATCACTACGCCAACAGCTGATATCTGCCACTGTCACTTGGGACAGCTGTCATGAAAACATATGGTTATGTAGAGTAATGTGATAGTTAACCACAGTAATTTAGGCCAATATTATGCCTCAAAGAATTTTGAAATTGAAATTTTTGAATGACTTGGTGATCTGTAACTTCTCTTCTTTTTTTCTCCTGGGAACTCATTATCAAAAAAACACACACAAATCTATCCACAAATAAAAAGAACCCCTTATAAAATTTCGTGAGATTAAAGTTAGATTAAACTTATATTTAAGTTTGATAAAAGATAAAAGTTTAAAGTTAGATTAAAGTTAGATTAAAGTTAGATTAAAGTTAGATTAAAGTTAGATTAAAGTTAGATTAAAGTTAGATTAAAGTTAGATTAAAGTTAGATTAAAGTTAGATTAAAGTTAGATTAAAGTTAGATTAAAGTTAGATTAAAGTTAGATTAAAGTTAGATTAAAGTTAGATTAAAGTTAGATTAAAGTTAGATTAAAGTTAGATTAAAGTTAGATTAAAGTTAGATTAAAGTTAGATTAAAGTTAGATTAAAGTTAGATTAAAGTTAGATTAAAGTTAGATTAAAGTTAGATTAAAGTTAGATTAAAGTTAGATTAAAGTTAGATTAAAGTTAGATTAAAGTTAGATTAAAGTTAGATTAAAGTTAGATTAAAGTTAGATTAAAGTTAGATTAAAGTTAGATTAAAGTTAGATTAAAGTTAGATTAAAGTTAGATTAAAGTTAGATTAAAGTTAGATTAAAGTTAGATTAAAGTTAGATTAAAGTTAGATTAAAGTTAGATTAAAATTAGATTAAAGTAAGATTAAAGTTAGATTAATGTTAGATTAAAGTTATTTTAAAGTAAGTTTAAAGTTATATTAAAGTAAGATTAAAATTAACCAAATTAGGCCTAATATGTATTCGAACTAAAGAGAAAATATCTGTATACACAAAGTTATTCTTAAAATAATTAGTAATATGATCTAGGATTAAGTTTTTTTACGTTAATACAGAAGCCCAATAATTAAAATAAAAGGTAATTTAACTTAGTTATAAATTATTATAAGTTAGAGTAAGGCGTGGACCTAACAAACTAGAGACTTAATTTAAAGTTAAAAATATAATAAACGCGCACAGTAATAAATTCTATGAAATATATTTAAATTAAACAAAGTCTTAATATTTATTTGAGGTCGTCCACAAAGCTTATTTATCCTTCTATTCAAGTTAAAATAATTATTATTCCGAGCACTTTCACAAAAGGTCTAACAAATATGGCTTTAAAATGGCGACCAACGAATATTAGCCATGTGGTTGATGATGACGCGGACAAGTTGTTTAAAATGGTGTATCCTCGCAGCAGACGATTATATTTTATTCAGTTAAATATTTCTAAAAACAATAAACTAATAATAAAATAGTTAATCATATATAAAATAAATTACAAATATTTTATCTTTACCAAGTAAATACGATGCCTTTATTAAAAGGTATTAATGCATGCACTATATTACACATCATAGATAACATTCCAAAACAAAGAATAGGTACTTTTAATATATGTTTAAAATATTGTTTCGGATTGGGTAAAAAGAAATTGTTAAAAGTAATGAAATAATGTGAGAAAACTTAAGTTTAAGTTATTTTAAATGTAAAATATAACATGTAATTAAAAAACTTAACATTCATAACAAAACAGTGTTCTTTAACAAGTGTTGGTAACCTAAAACCTAAACATATGATTTTTGAACTGTCATCCAGGTAAAGACCTATCGTGAATGAATTATAGTTACCCTTCCATTGTTTTATCTATAATAATTTTGTATGAAATGTTTGATGTGAAAATAGTGAAATCATATAAAGGCTGATTGTTAAATTGTTTTATGAATTTGTAATCATAATTATTTATTTGTAAATAAAGATGTAAATAAAACCATGTCAACCATTAATGTCTGTACATTCTCCTGTTATATTGTTTGGTACGATATATCAATTTTCTCGGGATCACTCACCAGACAATCTCTTCTCATCTGCTACCTCTCCTCCCATACAACAGCCAAAATAATCTACGGGTTTAGAAGATGCACCACGCCCACCTGATCCCATCTGAGAAGAGCTCGGGAGTCATTAAGAAACTGACTGACCTGTTCTAATTGTCTTGAAGCCGGGACCAAAGGGAGTAAGTAACTCCATCTCATAAATAGCCACCCATTGGGGATGATATGCTGGAGGCAAAAATGTTGCAGGTAGCATTTAATGTTAGTCCTATCGGTTTTACATTTGATTATTGATTTAGAAGGAAAAAGTATTGTGGTAACTGAATTGCTAGCCCATAAATTAAAGGTCAAGCTTATCTAGTTTGGTTTATCGACAACTTGGAACCTGGTCGAGTGACCCCAGGGACAAAACAAGGTAGGAGTGCTACTTTTAGAGAAACAAAGATTATATTCTTTCTTGAAAACTATTTTAAGTGATCTATATTTGAAATAACATTTTATAATTACTTTTATTATTATTATTATTATTATTATCACCACGTCTTACTATCCGTTCGGGTATACGCTAATGTGTAATGGTAGGGTGAATGTGTGATAAAATGGTAGACCTACAGTTTAACGTGGGATCCGAACCACGGTGTAGGCCTGGCACTCCACACATTCACAAGTTGTGATTGTATCCCGGGAAAAAAAGGCAAAAAAGGGGGCCCAAGTGAAATTAATTTATAATCAGCTATAAATTTGAGGGCTTGCTTCAAAAGACATGTAAAATAAAATCCCAAAAGTCTCCTGCAGTGTGATGTGAGCTTCCATCAAAAATGGTGAATCAAATATGGCTGCCATACAACAACCATCTTTCACGTTTTGCCTCATATCTCTGTTAAAAACCCAGATAGTTCAAATCTGAAAAAACATACTTGCTCCATAGATATCCCTCTTTTGTCGTGTACTATGAATGTAGCCATAAAAGTGCTGTGGTAGGTAAACAGTCTTGACATTTAAGCATGTAATTAAGTGAGTCTTGTACGATGCATGGTATGAAAAGAGGGACAGCAATGATCGCAATGAGAGAAATCGCAATTTTTAATGACAGCCAAAATTATATGAAAGGATATTCAGTTGCAGGTATTCAATAGTAAGTTATATCTGCAACCTGAAAGCATGTCGTCATTCCTGAAACTATGTAGTAGATGGAGGATTCCTTCTGCATGAATTACTTTGGGGCGGACCTGAAACATACAAATATATATGTCAACTTGGTCAAAGAGACGTTTTTTTCCATGTGTAGCAGTAGTTTTCGATGATTACACATCTGTATCATCCACTAAATGTGTTGAGAGGCAAAAAAGAATGGTTTCGAAAATGTCAGCAACAATTATTGCATTTGACTAAAACATGTTGGCTACTAATAATCAAGCTAGCTTCTTGTGAAAATCTGAAAACAAGTCATGGCTGATTCAAATGATGTGGCTGTATTTCACTTCTGAAGGGGTATGGGTAATACAGGGAGAGGATAATGCAGACGCGTTAATCTGCACAACTGCAATAGATGCTGTGAGAATGATGGCAGATCAGTTACAGTGGTGGGTACCGATTCCGATCTTCTGGCTAGCTTGATGGCACTAGGGATTCTAAATACGTCATTGTTCTTCCTGCGGCCACAAACTGCTAAGAACTAGGGGAAGTTTTACTGCATCACAAAAATACAAGAAGCTCTTGGACCAATGGAGGAGTATTTTCTCTTTTAGCACGCAGCCACTGGTTGTGATACTTCAGCAATTTATAGAGAGGGGAAGAAAACAGCTTTCAAATTACTTACAAAAAAAAAAGTGATCTTCTTCATGCCATTTCACGGTTCAACACTCCACTTCTTGACTCTCAAAAATTTGTTGGACCAGGGGAGGCGTTTCTAATACAACTTTTTGGAGGAGGACAAAAAATAACTTTCGTGGATGAGCTACGATACAACTACTACAATAGAGAAGTCAAGAAAAAACTTTATTCCAAATTTAATCTGGCGTATCTTCCACCAACCAGTGCAGCTCTTTCCCAGCATTTGCTTCGAGTTTACCTTCAAGTGCAACAGTGGCTTGGAAACTATTTAAATCCTACTACATGGGGATGGATTATGATGGAAAGCATCTTACGCCCGGTACCATCAACTATACCAGCAGCTTCCGAAGATCATCTTATTTCATGTAAATGCAAGATAATATCCAAGTACCTTGACGTTAAATCTTGCCAAATGCAAGAAGGCAGGTCTTCACTGTTCCAAGTTCTGTTTTGTTTGCCTCAGAGAGTCGTGTAAGAATTCAGCACCTCCTGAGGAGTCTGAAAATGATGGTGATGAATGACCTTAAAATATTGATAGCTTTGTACTTTTAAAACTTTTCCATCGTTCATGTGGATCACTTTTTTTGTAAATATCTATTGTACCAATTTAATTTAAGTAAAATGGCTTTTTAAAACCTACATTTATTGAAGCTTGATATTTTGAACCTTTGAGTTCTTGCATTCAATTCCAGATACATATAACAATAATTACCTAATCAGTGAAATTTTTTCCAATTTACTCATCAAATTAAAAAAGCAATAAATAAAACAATTAAAATTAAGTAACGGTGAACAAAGCTTATTTAGTCTTCGAAATGAGAGAAGTTATGGCCCTAGGTTTTCTCGTGTCGCAACAAAAAATTGCATATCTTTGTCAATTTTTGGTGGATTTGAATGATTTTTTTTCTTCTAAATAACCGGTAAAATAAACTCGATAAAAATATATATCGATTTTGTTGTCGTTTTGAAGCTACAAGACCAAATAAGCAAACATTGAGTGTTGAAATTTAAAAAATGTAAGTTTATGAATCTAATAAAAAAATTAATGCAATTTTATGGCTACATACATAGTATACAACGAAAGAGGGACAGCTATGGAGCAAGTATGTTTTTTCAGATTTGAAATATCTGGGTTTTTAACAGAGATATGAGTGAAAACTTGAGGAGAGGCTGAGGAGGTTGTACTGCAGCCATCTTTGATCCGTCATTTTTGATGGAAGTTCACACCTCACTGCAGGGGACTTTAGGGATTTCATTTCACACGTCATTTAGAGCAAACCCTCAAATTTATAGCTAATTATAAATTATTTTCACTTGAAAGCCTTTTTTCCTGGGCTATTAATATACTTCTTGTCAGAGGTGAAGAAAGGGTTTGGCAATCAGATAAATCTGTGCCAGGACCTAGGATTGAGCCCCGGACCCCCAGCACAGAAGTCCGACACCTTACCCCTGGACCACCAGGTCACCTAACATTTAATTAATGATTTAATGTCCTTAAAGGGTAAAAATAAAATAAAACACTTTATTTATATACAACAATATATTTCAAGAATACTTACAATTTTTATATATACATTTGGTACTCAGCTGTTCCAGCATACCCAATTTTCCTATTAAAATAATTATTACTAAACTAACTGAATCTGTGCTAAACTGTTCTTTACAAAGCTTGTACACATCTTTCACTCGCAAACAACAGACATAGGTACTCTAAACATAAGAAAATATACAAAGATACTCTAACTTATTGTTATGCATTAATGAATCAGTCTTTTTAAATATTAAATGGTTAAATAATAAGCAGAAATTATCTGACCAAAAATTAATGTGATCATGTATTGTTAAGGCAAAATGATAAAATAGCTCCAATTCTATTAAATTTAAATACTTTCACTGATCCAGTCACAAGTTGGAAACAGTTATTGATAATGATTAAGCTGATTAGTTAAGAGGTCATTTATTATTTTGAAACTAAACAGCTGAAAAAAGTTAATTGGCTTAAACTACAAAATTATTGTTCAAAATCTCATCAAATTTATCCCAATAAGGAATTACTAAGTGATAACAATAGACTATAAACTTATAATATTATAATATATATAATATAATAATAATTATTATAATATATATAATATAATAATTATTATAATATTACAATAGTAAATAACCACTTTCACCTTCTCACAAACAATGATACTAAGTGAAATACCGTACACTTGAATTAGGAATATCTCAGATAAATGGAAATGCCACAGATCGTTAACATTAGTTATTTCAAGTTGGAACACCAAAATTATTAGTAAAGCACGGACTACATAAACAAATGATGTAAAAGTTGCACTCTTCAAAGTCATTTCTACATGAAGCAATGTTGTGAACAACATTTTTAAATGCCCTTTTAATTTAAGTATGAAACTTAAATTATTAATAGTAAGGTTATAGCTTCTTGGTTATTATTTTTTATTTCCTTCTCCTTATTTGATAAAAGATTTAGTCTTCAAAATGTTGTCAAGTAAAAAAATAGATAAATAAAACCAAGAGGATATAATATTATTATTATTATTACTTGCCCCTTTACAAATAAATATGAATATTATTAAATTATTAAATTACAAACATTGAACTATAGAAGACTATGCCAAAAGTACAATTCAAGTACTTAACAAAATAAGTTTCAGCTGACACTTTAAGTGGTCAATTATAATTTATTTTTATCTTGGATTAAATTTCTAACTATAACAACAAATTAGAATGAAAGAAGTGACCAGTTTATGAATTAAATTCTCATTTAAGAACAATAAAGCAAGTTAACATGTTTTTGATAAAGATGTTTCACAAAATTGTTGAACAATTCTATAAATTAAGTTTTTTGTGAACTTTTTTTTAATTGGTCAAATAAAAATATGTACCATATTATTTATTTCAATTAAATTTTAGTGTTTTAAGTTCACAAGATTATTAGTTGATATGTTGATTTGTTTAAATGTCAATAAAGCACTAATCCTATCTAGTCAAAAAGTCGTCTAAGTCATTTTTCTTAGTTTTTCAAACCACAGGTTTATAGTCAAGCCTAGTGAAAGTTCAAAGCTTTTAGTGGCATTTTTTGAGCCATGTAAGGGTTCAAATGCTGAGATTAGGGGAGCGGCAGTTGCCGGATGTCTACAACACTTTTAGCCAACCTTTTAAAGCATTTCTGTTGGGTTTTTTTTACATAGAAAAAACATACAATTACAAATACACACATTTACATATCAATCACAATGAAAAGGGAATAATATTATAGGAACCTAAATGACAACAAATCAGTGAAATCACCAACAAGTGCAAAATAATATACATTAGCTTAATAATTTCTGTAGTAGTATTTAGGATACAGTATTTTCTCAAATTACTGCGCTCCCAACATAGCAAATGTCACAAACATTACTAGGTCACACAAACAGTGATTAGAATTAAACACAATTTATAGAATGCAACATTAACAAAAAAAGTTAAATTTCTTTAGAGCTAGTTTACACGAGGAATAGTTTTTCCAGTTTTTGAACTAATGTAAATGGTCTTCCAAAATGAGTTTACTATTTCACTTATTTTGTTCACAGAAAAAAAAAATGAATTAGCAATACAACATGTAAGAATTTACCCAATAAAATAAAGTGTCATGTTTGTCCCCCCTAACTGTCACCTACACTTTTTCGACTACTATCTTGTGTGTTTGTCTCCTAAGTAAGGAGGTGTTTTAAAGTGTTAGAAAGAAAGATAAAATAGATTTTTTTTTAGTGAAAACACTAACTAAAAAAAAATTTATCCAATTATTTCAATAGACTTTAATAAGCAAAGACCTAACAAAAATACTATTACTAGGAGGATTGCATAACATGGGGAGCGAGAGTAAGCAACTTCTATCAAGACAATATGTCCATGTCACCTGCCAACCAAACTATTTAAAATAAATATGAGTTACTAATTTAAAAAAAAATTGAGTCTATGTTATATTATCTTACTACCAAATTTCCTATGTTTACAGAAGGAATTCCCATTTTTCCAGACAGATAAAGAAAATTGCATTTTTCATCACAATGATTAGTGTGATGTTTAAAACAGGATGATTTAAGATTGTTGGGTAAATAAATCTTGTCATTTCACAATCCTTGTTTAAGGGGTAATAAGACATGTGTGAATCCGTGTCATTAATTCTTTAGTTCAATTTTTTCAAAGATAAGTGAATCAAATTGAATATTTAATATATCTTTTAAGCCAAATAAAAATTTGTTTTTCTCATAAACTTAATAAAATGTATTATATTGCCTAATGGCTTGGAAATGTAAACTTAGTAATATTAAATATTTAACTGCAGTTAGAAAATGAAGTAAATTGTACAGTATATTCTTAGTGGCAAAGTCATTGGTTATCACTTATCAGTGAGAGGAGAGTGTAAAAAAATAGTAAGGATGTAAAGGACAAAAAATGATGGCATTTACAAGGAAATAAAAGCACCCCAAACTTTATATTGCTGCCAGTGAACAAAGAGAGTATGATCAAATATTATAGGGAATCAAGATATCCCTACCAAATCCCTGTTTCATTTTCATCAGAAATCTTTAGAAGGGATGTACTATTTTTATTTTTAGCACCGTGTCTTACTACCCATTTGGGCTGTACGCATTTATGCTAATGTGTAATGGTAGCGTGATTGTGAGATGAAATGGAGGACCTACAGTTTAACGTGGAATCTAAATCACGGTGGAGGCCTGGCAATCCACACATTCACAAGTTGTGATTAATACACGTCTTGTCAGAGGTGAAGGAAGGGGTTTGGCAATCAGATAAATCTGTGCCAGGACTGAAGATTGAACCTTGGACCTCCAGCACAGAAGTCCGACACCTTACCCCTAGACCGCCAGGTCACCTCAAGGGATGTACTGAAATATGCTAAGTAATTCGCTATTTATTTATTTTTTTTAGTGTAAAAGAGAAAATGAAAATAGTTATAAACAACAGGATAGACAGATAACAACCAAACAGTTAATATTATCATAAACAAATGAGTACTATGTAGGATTCTTCAACAATTCCACTATTTCCGACAAATTCCAATCTTGTGTCTTGAGAGAAAAGTGATGCGATTACAAATAAAAATATGAACAAACACTCCGAGAATTTATACTGAGAAAATGTTGTGCCATTTTTCCAATTTATTGACATCTACATATAGAGTATAGGGCATAGGGGCATCTACTTAATAAAAACAATACAAAAATCACAACACTATTAGCCTAGTATTTTATACAAAAATAACTTTCTTGCACACACCACCTTTTGTCTTTGGTTTTTGAAGTTTCATAACCTATAATAAATGCATAAAAATTAATTATATAAAAATAGCTAATGCACTAAACACAAATTTACACACACAAAATGTTCCTTCCCAAATATCTATGTAGTGACTAGCTTAGAGACCGAGACAAGTTTCACACGTTCAACAGATAGTTAACTCTTTGAAATATTCATGAGGTAAAGCACAACAATTTATTTCATATTGAGGGGGAATACATCAATGTAATTTACATACAGATGGGTGGGCTGAATAATATTCGTTTTGAATTAGAATTTGTTAAAGTGTTTTGATTAAGAAATTAGCATTATTCACTTTGTGACAAATTTTTGACAGCATCAAACATTGATTTCTTTGTTTATTTATCATTTTATTAAATTTGTTTTGAAACTGATCCTCTCCAAATAATAAAACTGGAATATATTGTTTTAGTACTCTTATATTCTTATGCACTTTCAATGGAAAAGTCCCCGCAACCCCCCCCCCTCCCCCCACCTTGCCTTACAGTCTCTTTTCTAATTTTAATAAAAATATTAGCTAATTGAGCCTTTTTATTTACACTTACTCATAATTTTTTTAAGGGTGATGATGTGAACAATGGATTTGACTGAAGTTATATTTTCCAAAGGGTCTCCAAAGTTAGACAGAGCTCAATTTAAATTAAGCTTAGATAATTAATAAAATAAAAGAATGATATAAATCTTCCTTATTCAGAGAGAATTTGTTTGTCAGAACACACACATCAAATACATTTATAGAGTTTTAATCAGACAATGGTTTCTTCTTTGAGTGTTGTAAGTGCAATGAGCAAAAACAATTGGTAATAAATAAAATGATAGAATATTAGGAAAATGGTAGAGCACAAATAAAAGTAAAAACACTAACATATATTTACATGTAAATATGTTTATATATAAATATGTGTTAAGTGTTTTTACTTTTCTTTGAGTGTTAAATTAGACCGAAATTTAATCACTAGATTTTACAAATATTTAACATATAAATATTTAATTAGAAAATACCTTTGTTAATATCAATAAACCATTTCATTAATGAAATCGAATTTAAAAAATATATTAACCAATTTAAATTAGAAACATTTCCTAATTAACAGCTGGTCTTGTTTTATGGTTGTACTGATATACTATGCAAATATTTGGCAAAAATATGCTATTACATTTAAAATGCAATTGATTAAAAAGAAAAGATACAAAAATGTAAGTGAATTAAAACATGGAACACAAACTATTTCCTATTGCTCCCAAAACAAAAGTGACAATACTTTTTACAGAATACAGATTAAGGTACTCTAGTACTCTATCTTATTGTTGTGCCCATGTGAGCCTCATGCTAATGGTATAACAAAAGTGTATAGTTAACAAAAAAGTTACTCTACATTTTAGAATTTTACCAAACCAAATAAATATGCATTAGGGATGAATGAATATTCCAAATTTTAATATTGAATCATAAAAAAACAACTTACTGATCATGCTTAAAAAAAGTAAAAAAAGACCCAACTAATGTAATCTCTTCTTTGATAAATTTGGTGGTACATCTAGTAGCATTGTAAATGTTTATATTTTATATAATTAATTCTATTGATGGTAGCTCTGCTTTTACAGTCTATTGCCAAAATACTAAGTATAACTTGGCTTTGGTAGAAAGCCCATTCTGAAAAGCTTTATTAATTAGTATTTTCAATACCAGACTCCTACTGTCTTGTACAATTTCGGAAAGATAAAAGGACTTCCAAAATGCTTGTAGGAAGTATGTTCTAGAAGACCTTTTATCCTACCAAAATACTATTTTACAGTAGGATTAAAGTATGAAATTAAACCTTTCAGAACAAACTTCCTAAAAAAATCAGGGTAAACTTCAAACAACTTCACTATTTTATTGAAAGATAATATAACTGAACTATTGTTCAGACTTGAGTAAGTCAAAAGTGTGCACAAATCGTTTCATAAATTTATTATTTTCAATTAAATTACATTTGAACTAGAACCATCAGCTACCATTTGCCACATAATTAATAACGGGTTCCAATTGATTAGCAAATCAGGTGACCTCAATTATATTAATAATTATACTTAGAGCATTTGCGAACTTAAATTTTGTTTACTCAACAGGCTTTTATTGTAGGAAGTTATAAATAATGGTAATCAAAAAAGGAATATTCACACCTCCCAAATACATTAGAGAAAACCTACTTAGTTATTAAAAATCACAAATATCAATGTATCTTTGTAGAGAGTTTTAGGGATGTTCAGTCAATATTTTACAACAAAATATTTGAAAGCTAAGCAATTTAAAATTTAAAAAAGCATTACTCTATTAAAATTATGTTCATAATGATTTACAATATTTACAGTTTCTCTCTCATTTACTTATTTAACACTCACTCTTTTCCACATTTTACTATGTAATTAAAAGTAGGGAAGAAGGTACAGGAAAGGTGGATAGAAACATATAGAATGGAACAAACACAATATGGCTTTTACAATGAAAAGAAGAAAACCGTTCTCACTTTACATTTCTGCCATTGGACAAAGATGTAATAGTTTCCTCTTGAAGGAAACGGATTGTTTACGCCCAATCCTCCGACCGAAGTTTCATTCTATCAGACTCAACAGGAAGGATTGTGAAACGGGCAGCGCAACTAGATAAAAGGGGAAACCAAAAGATAGAAAATGGAGAGTAAGAAAATTGGAAAAGAATTATAGAACACTTGGATAGGAACATATAAAAGGAATAACCGAGGACAAACACAGGAAATGGACAATGAATGTGAATATGTATTGTATTTCTATAAGGAAAACCTCATTTAGCTTTATGAGGAACATTCTGTAATATTTGGAAAATGGTACAGCAAAGATGGATAAAAATCCTTCTGGAGATATTGTATTGATGAGCCAGTGTGTTTGTTCCTTTTTATATGTTTCTACCCATTATAATGGACACTTCTTCCAAACATAAAAAAAATGTACCTCATAAAGTGAAAAGAGGTTTTCCTTGTAGAGATGTATTATATGATTAAAAATAGTGATGTTGAGACAAGTTGTTTAAATTAAATGAATACTAAAAACTAAATAATTATTAATAAGTAATAAATAAGTGTATGTAGCATTTTTGCCTACTTTCCATAATTCAATCACTATGTAAAGATAATACAAATAAATTATTTACAAAATACAATGTGAGATATGAATTCATGTTTCGATACAAAATATAATTTTAACCATGTATGTAAGTACAATATAACTATATAACATATTGACCCAAAATTAAGCCACCCTCGAATATACGCCGCACCCTAAAAATTCGATCAATTTGAAATGAAACAAAAAAATAAGTCTGAAAATGAATTGACTTTAAAATAATCAAACACTTCATTTCCTTTAGCGTTCCTAACGCTCAAAGTTTTAATATGTCTTATAACTAAGATTTTAAATGTTTTGTTCAAACTGTTTAATCATTGGCCGGGAGATGCTTTTTTTCATTATCTAAAATGTAGTATATATTATTTCAGTAACTTCATTCCGATCTCAAAAGTGAGGTTAAGTTATCAATTGAAAGGCTTCTCCTTTCCTTCGGTCACATATATAATAATGTACATTCTTTTTTTCATATCACATAGATAGTTTGCAATAAAAGTTGGACTTTAGTAGTCATATTTTCATGGCATAAACATATGTAAAAAAAATTGAGAATTTTTATTTATACGTTTTTGATTCTGGTCTAACAAGTAGCAGCTGCTTGTCAGACTCTCAGTTGTAAACTCTTTCGTAATACGTGGCTGCGTTTGATCTCTTTATGTAAAATTTACTGTTTGAAATCAAAATTTTCAAAAGATGTAATTCCAACAAATAAGAACTAAGAAAGTATAAGCACCAAAAGAAAAAAAAAATTATACCAGTGTGTTTCAATGTATATAAGCATAAATGACAGTTTTCAAGTATGGATTTTCCAGACAAACAGATAGGTAGATAGTCTTGTTTGTAGTAAGACTTATGCACTAAATATCAACTACATTTAAAATAGTAATGATGTGATTTTGTTGAGTGATTATAAAGCTTTTGAAATTGTGCTTTTTAAAATCGTATAGAGTTTTTTTTAGCACTGCTTCTTAGTATCCTTTTGGGTTATATACCTTTGTACTAACTACGCAAATGGTTTTATGAATGAGGGAAGTTATTTTTATAGGAAGTGTAACCACTTTTGAATGAAGGGAGATTGGAAAACAATTTAGGAAAAAAAACCTCAGTATACCCGACCAAGATTCGAACCCCTATCTTCTCATCTTGAGCAGGCCAATCTAACATGAGAATGATGCCTTATACCATTCAGCCACTGAAGCAAGTGTTTGCATATTTAATTAGGTATTAAACTAAAGGGGGTTGTATTCAGAAAAGCACATACACATGAAGTTGAGATTACTGGAAAAAAAAAAGAAACTAAACATACACAAGTGGAGACTTTTCAAACACATATTCACATTATTATAAATATACAGTATTACCAGAATCCACTTTTAGAACTTAAAAAAAGTTTCAAGCATGCAACATCAAAGACTATGACTATATAATCAACGTCAAAATAAAGTCTTCAAATAAGACTTAAATATTTTTTAGATAATGTAGTGGTTGAATAACTTATTTTTATTAAAAAATTTAAAAATTCAATATACTTTACCAGGCATTTCCATGAGCTGTTATCCTAAGTCATATAGTCATTTTATTTTATTAAAATAGTCCATCTATATTTGTTTCAGATTGGTTGAACGCAAGCCAACACAAATACATAAATGCAAGAGATGAATAAAGTGCATCTCTTTCTGACAATTTCGACATGTAATTGCATGTGTGTATATACAAAGACAACATTACAATTGAGAGTCCGACAAGTGGCTCTAACTTGTTGTAGACGAGCCATAAAACTAAAGGGGGTTGTATTTAGAAGTGAAGTAAAGATTTATAATGTTCTAAATTAGTTGACTATACACCATACTCTTGTCCGAAAAGAATAACAGTAACCAACAGACAACAACCTTGTCTATAAAAACATGTGCAAAAAATAGTAGTAGTGACTTCAATTAATATAATTACATTTCATTAGCCATTTTGGCTTAGTTAAATTAATATTAAAGTCAAGGTCCATCCATTTTTAAACAACATTTTTGAAGCTAAGCAGTTAAAAGCAAGTGTCATGACAAATACAAACTATTTCGATATATATCAATATATCAGTCCTCAAAGGCACAATATTTGTTATGTATTATCTAAGGGTTAAATTATATCCCACACTAAAGTTTTATATAGGCTGTTTTGTTGTTTTTGTGGAAAAATGAATGGCCTATTTGAGTCAATATGGTACATTAGGATACAAAAAAAAAAACTAGTACATAAATATAATTTGGAATAAATAAAAGGTTTTAATTTATGAAAGATTTCATTTGACTGCATTAGAGAAAAAACACAAACACAAGTATTTTACATCAGCTGTGTAATTAAGGCAAAGTAATATAAGTGATTTTTAAAATAACACAATACAAATTAACTTAATTAACCATTTTACTTACTCTACTCTTCTCTCTATGGAAGCGTAATAGCATTCATGTAAGATGGTACAAGAAAATGTGATAAAGACCAACATAATATGGCTTAAACAGGGTGAAATTATACTTCAGTTTCCTTACCAGTAGTCTTTTGAAGCAACAAAGAATTTGTTGTCAATGCAAACATCGATTGAAAGAAAGACCCTTTTGTCAACCCTTGCATAAATAGTTTTTATTTGCTTCACAAAAATAAAAAGTTAGTCATAGAATTATCAAACCGCTTCTAATAATGCTTTAAAAGGATTACTCTATCATTAAATTTTTCATGACTAAGTGAAAGAACAAAAAATATGAATAAAACTATTGCGTGTTTTGTTTTGTGGTTATGGCAATAACAGATATTTTAGTTCATGAAATAATAGATTAAAAAGTATTGTATTCACATTTTTATCTACTTATAGCCATAAATTACAACACAAATAAAACTAGTTTAAGGGAGATGTGAGTGTTTGAATTTTCAAGCTGAACTTGAAATAGCTCAGGATCTTCTTGAAAAAGATTATTTCTTTGCCTTGTATTGTGTATCTGGTGATGAATGACTCAGTTTACTCTTTTTTATACTTGTTGGGGATGTAGTTTGTGAAATGATGCACAGTTTATGGGTAAGGGGGGGGTTAGAGTGTGAGGAAAACCACACATAGAAGGCATTGTGCAGGGGTACTAGAACACAAATAAGCTTAGTGCAAGATAGTTTCAAATAGAGATCAATGCAAAAGTGTAAGTATCGGTATGTTTCTGTTACTATTGCAGTATATTTAAAAGTTAATTCTCTAGTTTACTAAGGCTTGATGGCTTGATGGCTTGATTTTTTTTTAGCTATTTAAAAACAGGTTTAAAACCCATTTTATTTTAAATATTTGTTTCTTATTTCATTAAAATAAGTAATATTAATACATATTTGTTTTTTAATAACCTAATTTGAGAGTGACTCAAATTAAAAAACAAACTCGCAGATTCCTAGAAAAAGCCATATAAAATATTGATTTCAAAATAAAAACTTTTTTTTTCCTAAACAGATACGCACAGATACAGGTTGTATTGATATCAACCATTTTAATCTTGTCCGATTTGCTAACTTCATTTATGAAGTGAAGGCAACCTTTCAGAAGCTCTCAATTGAAAATCATTTCTAAGTGAACTCCAGCCTATGTTACCACAAAATAGAACCATCCAAATAGTTATTTCCATAATTTCATATTTCAAAATAAATAAAAACACATAAAAGAAACTAATTAAAAACAAAGTGTTTGTTAAGAAAGTTTACTGGCAAAAGTGGAAGATGCTCAACATTAGAGTTGCATATCATAATATGGTTTGGTGTATGGATACATGAAAGTAGCTCTGGTAGCTTTTTCTTGCCATCAGATAAAAGTATTAATAAGGAAATCGTGCCTTAGGAACAGTCTACTGCTAACCCTGGCCAAGTAAATAGTGGGTGCATATTAAAAGCATTTTCCATAACTTGCGACGTAGGTATGTCATAGTGTTCAAAACCAAGTATCATATTGTATTTTGGTTTTCTACAATCTTCATTGAAATATGGAGAAACAATTTTAATAGTTATAAAAATTATAAAAAAGTCAAAAGAGGATTATTTAAAAACGAAAGCAATATTTAAATGATATTGATTTCAGTGTTATCAAGTGTGATTTCTGGTTCAAGTGTGATCATTTACCTAATACACCTATAATTGGCAGCAAAGATAGGCTCCGATGGACACCCGGCCGATTCGATGATTTATCCAACCTAGGATTTGTTTTTCTTTCTTGTAACAGTTTCTATGTGTAATTAAGGCTCTCAAGTTGATGAAGGAAGAAGCAGTCATTTTCAGGTTTATTTAGAAGGAAAACCATTATATCTTTTTCCAGCCACAGCAGTGTGAATTTTATTTTACTCTTGCTGTGAAAGCCATTTTGTGCTTTTTTTCTTTTTTTTTTTGCTTTAATAATTTTTCTTGTATCAGCTTCCATTCATCAATTCGATTTCTAGCGATATTCACCGAGTAACACTAAGCTAATAACACAGTATACAGCTTAATTTAATATTAATTTAATTAATCACTTCATTCTTTTAATCATAAGAGAAAGCAATGAGAGTGATGACACGAACAAATCAGGACATTAGAAAGAAGCAGGAATAAAAGATAATATTAAGNAATTAAACGAAAAAAAAAAAAAAAAAATCACCTATATTCCTTTGTCTCAAAGTGGCTTATTTGATTATTCAAACGGTAACAATGATATTTTTATGTCAGTTTTTACATCGCAGTTTTACAAGATGTTAGTGGTACACAACATTTTTTAAATTTGAATCTAGAGCCGAGAGCCGTAAGGAAACAATTCAAACCATGTAATTTTAACTAAATTATTTGGGAGGAACCTTGACAACAAAGATTTATTGTCAAACTAACCACCACACAAACATTAAATTTTTACACGACATCTTAACAACCATTTATAACCAAGAGTTCTCATGCATACAACAAAACATTCAAAAAATAGTATTCATTGGAACTTTTTTTTTTGTAAAAATTATCTTTCTCTTTTACTAGCAGAGTAAGAAGAAAAATAATGTAAAAATAAATAGTTGTAACGGAAACAGTGATTAGTTTGTGATGTTTGGCGCAGCATTCCGTCAGATTTTTCTTTCAATCTAGTTTGAGTCGTTTACTGAACTCCTCTTGCTGCTTCTCTTTCCATTCTTTCTTCGGCTTCATTCTCTTGAGCTGACCGTCCCTGAAACATGCCAGTGGCATAAGCATTGCTGACAACACTTGAAGTTAAAAGTTAGTGATGATGATTATGATGATGATTATGATGATGATTATGATGATGATTATGATAATGATTATGATTATGATGATTATTATTACTATCATCATTATCATCACCGCGTCTTACTACCCGTTCGAGTTTTACACACTTATGCTAATGTGTAATAGTAGGGTGATTGTGAGATTAAATGAAGGACCTACAGTTTAAAGTGGAATCCGAACCATGGTGGAGGCCTGGCATTCCACACATTCACAAGTTGTGATTAATACAAGTCTTGTCTGAGGTGAAGGAAGGGTTTGGCAATTAGATAAATCAATGCCGGGACTGAGAATTGAACCCCGAACCCTCAGCACAGAAGTCCGACACCTTACCTCTAGACCACCAGGCCACCTTATTTATAGAATTATGCTGGTTAATCTGTCTAAAACCAATGTTGATCTTACCTATTGCAATAAATATTTTACCAAACTTACCACATTTTATATTAAAAAAGCATTTAATATTTCATATTGTTTTCTAGAAATAATGTTTTTCATTTTAAAGTATGAACATCAACTTTATAAGCATTAAAAATTGAAATGAAATAAATTTTTCAATAAGATAAACATGACTAGCGAGAGCCCATACAACACGTGTGTGCAACTGCGCATAGAGGAATGGAATTGGAACAGAAGATGTGATCATGCAAGATTACACTAAGGAATAATAAACAAAATATGAAACATTTCAAATTTCTAACTGTTCATGATACTTGCGTTTTCTTATAGGGTAAATTAAGATATTAAAGCATATTTTGGGGAAATATTAGCTTTTTAAAAAGTCAGATTTATTAACTTTTTTTTACTAAGACATTGTAGAAACACTGTACAATAATGTAAAAGTAAGTGAAAGTGAATTAAGACAACCTGAAAGGATAGCTAGGTTAGGCCTAGGTATAAACCAACACACGTTTCTATTTCTTCTTACAATTTTACACTTCACACTTCTTCAAACATCTGCAGTTGCACATTGTTTTGAAGTTTTAGAAATATTTCATATGATAAGACATTAATGAAAAAGTAATATTTCCGAAAATTCAAAACAATGTGCAACTGTGGAAATTTTGAAAAAGTGGAAAGTGTAAGTATAAATGAAGAGAGAAGTATGTTTGTTCCTATCTAGGCCTAACCTATGTTTCAGGTTGGCTTCCCTCATTATCACTTACTTTACATTATTGTACAGTGTTTCTACACTGTCTTATTATACATTTCCAAGCCATTATGCAATTATTCATTTTACTAACGTTTTGTTAATAATTGTTAGTGTGATTATATTTTAATTTTAGTGTTGTTTTTATTTTCAGATAATGTTTCTAAAATGTTATTTCTAATTTAAAAACAGTTATTTCCATTTCTTTACTTTTTTTTTTTCAAAAGTAGGCTATTTACTATTTATAAAAATGGACGTCAATCATATTTTAAGAACAATGTGTTTTAATATATTTTTTAAATTTCGAATTTTAAATATTTGATATTTACATTTAAAATAAGTAAATATATACTCTATAACATTTTTAAATTATGAATATACTCAAACTTGACTTGAACTGAGGATCTTCTAAAAATACTCGACTAGAATGAAAGAACCCAAGTTTGCAGACCCCTAGTAAAAGGAATTTTAGACAGCACTAATATGAAGTAAATAGTTAAACAGCTCGAAGATTTGAATATTTCCAGTTTTGATGACATTCATCGTCAAGAATATAGCATTTGTTTAAATTATATATTTAGTAGTAAAATCAGAAATTGAGTAAATGCTTGTACATGAGTATTTATAGTGTTAATTACAGTGTAACATTTTGCTCCCTCCCAATCCCCAACTAACCACATGAGGTCGACAAGGCCTCCCTGCCTTGCGATGACACTCTTGACTCTGTTGGCAAAGTCAATGGCGGACTCTCCCTCCTGTTGGTACATGGGGGGCAGATACCAAACGTCGCACACAATGGCCCAACTTGTCATCATCATGTACAGGTACTGGATCATGGAGAACCGACTGGAATTCCAGAATGCATCGCCGAACTTGGGGTCGTACTGTAGCAGATCAATATGTCAGTTATTAATGACTAAGCTTTTTAATGTCTGACAAAATATATTTAATAGGTTTTATAGCCTTAATTTAGTCTTGCTCAAGACTTATTTGAATATCAGTTTGTTTGTTTTTTAAATTAGCTCCTTGTGTTTGTGGTTTGAATTTATGTCTTTTGAGTTTTATTTCATCAGACTGCTGATGTAGCTCATATATACACACATACATATACATACACACCTATATAATATATTACATCTTGAGAAAAGTGATTTGATAGAAATAATTCTAGGGCCTTCATTGGTGGGCATGCGGGAATAAGGCAATCTTATTTAATATATTTTGTTGATGATAGCGATATAAATGTTTGATTTAAGGCTTTGTGCATTGTAATTTTTTCAATATAGTTTTCCACCCACACTCTCCAGGCAAATATTTTCTCTATATTTTACTTTCCTTTTCCTAACCCTATTCCTAATTGGAGCATATGTTTTGTGGCTTTTGAGTGATCCGATTCCTAAATTATATGTTAAGATAGAGCAATTTTTTTTTTTACTTAAACCCACTGATTTTGAACTACGTGGAAATGAAGATGTTTTAAGGCTCATTCACGTCACAAGCTAAGGTTTTTATTTTTTTAAGCTTTTAACTGGAGGAGTAAAATCTATAAATCTATTTGTTCTCAAATTTGAATATAACATTTTCTTTTGAATCTTAAATCCATATTCCAATCAATTTGTCTTTAAAACTGCATAGTTTTAGTAAAAATTAATAATTTAAAGGTTAAATAACAAAAAATTTAAACTTTGATTTAGAGATTTAGTATCATGAATTTTTGTTTAAGGTTTGGCAGCAATGACTCTTGAGTCTGTTTTTATTTTTCATTTGTATTAGCTCCTCTTTATTTAGCATTCTTAACAGAGTTGTATAAAAGTCTTGCAGTTCTTAAATAAACAATTTCATACCATATGATTTTTGAAGTCAAGACCACAAAAGTAGTCAGCCGTAGCAGATACAATATATAGGACAAATGTATGACTCAGATGACCGCTTACATTGCATATAGCATAGATTACAATAATTGAGAAATAATTTTATGTATGGCTTCTTAATAATCTTTTTTATTTTCCCTATTTTAATGTCTTGAGAAGGTATAATTTTAACTTAAATGTATTTTTTTTAGAATTAAGAGGGTGAAAAGTGGGAAAGGAGGGGAATACCTCTTTTAACAACTTGGCTACATGCTCAACACCTATGGAACATGTGGTTGGATGTATGACTAAATGAAAGTAGATTTAGTAACAGTGTTAGCTCCGTTTCTTCCAATGAAGTAGATGTACAGTTAAATTTTCATAGGAGGGCTTTAAGAAAATACAAACACATTTTTTGTAGTGGTAAAAATTGTTTGCATTTTACTTTGGTGTTATTTTATAGGTATTGATAATATAATTTCTCAAATTTAACAGCTCACATACTTGAAAAATACATTAAAGTAGATCTAGTAATTTATATAGCTGTCACCTTCCTATGAAAATTGGATTGTGTGATGTATGCGATTATTAATAGAAGTGTAAGCCCTTGTAACAAACAACTCCCCGATGCTAAATTAATTTGGTTGTAAACATCCTTCTAGAGAGCTAAATATTCATGCTGACCTTGATTGCAACAGGATAAATGACACTCCCAACCTCGAAGCTACCCTTCTTGAACTGCATGACAGAAGTGTTGTTGATGCATGTACCCTCGGGGAAGATCAAGATGGGTGGATTGTTCGGGTCGGACACATGCTCTCTTAACCTGTTTTTAAATACAATAATAGAGATATGCTTTAATGTTGGTTTGATACCATTTTAATCACCCTCTTAAATATTTCCATTTATTGAAATAAGTCTATGAAAACCTATATTAATTATCTTTATCAACAATTGGTTCTAATATCTTAATTATTTCTTCTAGGTTTGAGCACTTAGGGCCGGTGACTGCAAGATAGCATTTATCTGGCAGATAAAATGTAATTATAAATTACATTTTTATCAGGAAGTTGAAGTACCTGATAACTTTTATCTGAAAGTTAAATGGTTGTTGCCATAGTGGCGTGTTATTTTTAATGAGGTTTCGTCTATCATAATCTGTTTTTAGGTTAAAATCCTGGTTCATGTGTTTAGTAAGCTCATTCCCAGGTTCTAGCTATATATAAATTTAGAACATTTAATTCACACTTTTACAAAAAATGACAAGCTATTTGTAGAGTTATAGTTGTATAAGAACAAATTATTTAAATATGAGTACATTAAATGAAATTTTGTAAACGCTGTACCAAATTATTGCCCACATTTTGGCAGACACCGAAATTAGTACTTGCAAGACAACTTAGCTTCTGCGCCCACGTCACGCCAACTGTTTCCTCGCACTCGTTTAGCCACCATTATTTAACAAATGTTGAAAGTTCTCCCCACTCGCTAGGTTGTAGCGGTAGCATCTGGGCTTATATGCATGCGCGCACCAGTAAAAAGAGTACCAACATTACATTTTCCACATAAAAATATATTTATCCTATAGATAGCTATCTAGCAGATAAATTCAGTTCATAAAACGCGTAAAATATTAAAGTGGCTGATAACCTTTAACTGGTTGCTAACTTTAACCTCTCGATAGCAATATTTAGCCAGTAGCCATAAGACCAGCCCTTAAAGTATTATTAGTTACTTGCATAAACATTCTAAATTAATACAACTACTTAAAAATAATAAATTATCAAATAACCTGTAGGGTTAATATATTAATCTCTAAAAATAAGATTTTATTTAAAATTCATTATCTGAGTCAAGCGGTTATGTCAAAATGACTAGCAAGCTAACTAAACCTAAGATAAACTAACTCTAGTACAAGGATTATTACTACTAGGCTAATGGAGTGATCTTTAACGCACACATTATGTTAGGCTTTTTAGAACCCTACTGCTATGGAACCAAGGTCGCTTAGACCTCTAGTCCTAGGAGCACAACCAAGATATATCAGGTATCAACTACCAAAGAAATTGGGGTTATATTTTTATTCATACTATAACTATCACAGACTTATATTAAAAATAATATGATCTAACAAAATAACAAGCAGATAACATGAGAAGTAAGAAAATCTAAAATGGGGTTTGATGAATTTATGGGAATGAGGGCTGGTTAGCAATGGGGGTTTGGGGAAAAGGAGGGTGTGAGGAAAAAGGGGGTTGTGGGGAAAAGGGGGTTGTGGGGAAAAGGGGGATGTGGGGAAAAAGGGGGTTGTGGGGAAAAGGGGGTGTGGGGAAAAAGAGATGTGT
>CABFWO010000778.1:175940-196639 GCA_902155825.1 Timema genevievae
GGGGAAAAGGTGGTTGTGGGGGAAAAGGGGGTTGTGGGGAAAAAGGGGGTTGTGGGGAAAAAGGGGGTGTGGGGAAAAAGGGGTGTGGGAAAAAGAGTTGTGTGGAGTCTCAAAATTTCCAAAACTAAAAAAAACTTATGGTATAAAATATAAATTTTGTATGGTAAGGAGAGGTTAAAATAACGCAAAAAGGTCACATGGTTTAGTCGTAGAGAATATGTTGATGTTTCAACTCAATATAAATCAAAGGAGAATGGGGATATTATTTTGAGAGTTATAATCATTGTAATTATTGACCTTACCGACACCTTAACTCAGTCGGTAGTGTGTCTGCCTACTGAGCTAGGGATCCCAGGTTCGATTCCTGGCATGGCTGAAAAATTTATCATTGCTGATATATGGGTTTACCCTTTCACAGTGATAAATTAACGGCACATACTAAAAGACTGGAATTTAGCGTGGTGAAGTGATGGTAGTGACAAGGATAAGGCCTAGTAAAGCTATAAAGTTGGATGGTTGGATTGGTGAGAAAAGTACAGAGTGTAAAATATCTTGGAAGCGTAATTGAGGAGAAGGGTGGGAGTAGAGGATCTGGGAGCAGCAGGGGGAGTTGTTCTAAGTGTCTAAGAGACCTGCTATGAAAAAGAAGTGATCTCTGTATAGAGAATACTTTGTATGCATTGTGACATATGCAGTAGAAACATGGACATTGAATTTAAAAGACTAGGAAAGTGGAAGCCATGGGAATAAAGTTTGTGAGGAGCATGTTAGCTGTTATGAGGAGAAACAGGATTAGGAATAAATTTATTCAGGAAAGAGAGGTAGTATAGGGAGCACATGATATTGTAGAGGAAGCAAGACAGATGGTATGGTCATGTAATGAGAATGGAAAAATAGAGAATATCAAAGTGAATAATAGGAATAAAGTATGTACTAAAATCAGCATGGAAGACCAAGAAAGAGATAGGAAGAGCAGATAACAGAAAGTATGCAAGTGAGGGGAGAAAGATGGAAGTGATTGAAGAAGGAAGAATGGTGGAAGGATAGAGGAAGATGAAGGCATTTTACTAAACTGACCCGACCAGAGGTTGGAAAAAGATGATGATGACTAACAATAACTAATACAATTTAAAGGGATGTTTTAAAAGTTTATATTTATTTCATATTAGGTTCAAAATATGTTTAATTGGAGCAGAAATAAAATAACTTTTACATGTGCCTAATAAATACACCCGATACTTTCAGTTGAAAATCGCTGATCTAAGCAAATGCAAGTACATTTCCTTTATATTCTACCTCCCTCAACTCTACCCACCTAGAGTAAATATGTCACTAGACCAGATGGGTGGTTAGACACAAAGCACATAAAAAAATGCCAAGGTACCAGCCATAGTTTGGTCAGTATTCTACTCTTTTTTTCTGTTGAAGAGAGGCTCGATGTTCCCCAAAAAACAACTGTAAAGTGTTGTTTCAGATGTAAATTTTTGAACCTACATTTTTGGCAAGTGTTGGCATTACTCTTCTATCCTCCTTTGAATGTTTATTAATTCTAGGAACCAATTCATAAATTAGGCCAAAGACCATTAGTTTACCGTACAGTGAAATAAAACAATTATTTTAAATAATGTAAAAATCCAGTGTCATTAAGACAATTTAGTGTGAAATACAAATATTCGACTCCTTTTGAGCTAATAATATCTAACCTTCGGGCCACTGCCTCCCGGTCCTTCACTTCCGACCGCTCGAACCAAATGTGTGGAGAAGCCCTCGCCAGGGCCCTCTGCAGGACTCCGAGGAACCCGCCATGTCGCTGACCAATCTAAGAGTGGAAAGTTAAAAAGTTAAAAATTTCTCAAGACTTGTAAATCAAGTGTGAGCTCACATGCAATATAAGACTTAATTAGTATACCTTATTTAGAAATGGGTCTAATCCAACATTTTACAAATTTAATTCTTGAATCTGATTCATTATTTTACATATGAGTCTCGAATCTTTATTCTGAATCTTAGATAACATGGCAAACATAAGAGGTTTACTTTACTACATTAATTCTTAACTTATTATAAAAACAAAAACAGTAGCTATATATATTTTTTTGTTCGTAATGTAAATCCACATTTAGTATAGTGGTAAACTAACATTCTTGTGCAATGGTACACCCAGAAATTTACTTTGTAGAGAGAAAGGGGTGGGGAGAGGCAAGGGTGACATTATATAACAAGGTTTAGTGACAGGAATGAATTACTAAGTTCTTCTAAAAGCTACTTGGTGTTATTTTTTATGAATGAGGGCAGTCACTTGATTAATGCTATGTTCTGTAAATTGTGTGTGTGATTGTGCGTGTGCGTGTGATTGTGCGTGTGCGTGTGATTGTGCATGTGCGTGTGATTGTGCGTGTGCGTGTGTGTGTGTGTGTGTGTAGTAAGTAGGTTGTGGAAAAAGAGTGAAATGTAATAAATTTAAGCACTATTCTTTGGTTAATGAATGTAAGTTCTAGGAAAATTAATAAATTAACTATAAGCATTTTAATTTTGAAGAATAAAACAATTTTTATGAAATAACTATTTATAAACTAGCTTATTAGTTTTCAAATGTGTATGGGTTATACTAAATTTCACAGGAATTAGAGCTTGTAGGATGTTATGAGTATTTATGAGTATTTTAGTTCATTATAGACTCAATGCTATGGTAAAGAGCGATAAAGCAATTTGTCACAATGAGTTAACAGGTCAGCTCTGGTAGCTTCGCCTGTTCAAATCCCAGCCAGGTCGAAGCTACTTAGTCCTAACATGATGTAGAATATGTAGTACAATTTACTCTGAAGAACCAATAATTGTTGGTCCCAGGTGTTAATAGGCCTTAAAACAAGTTAAGTCTTCTTAAAAACAAGTGTCGAACATAAAAATTGTGACTAAAGTATAGCACAGCACAGAGCTTTAATGTACCTTTATTTATGTTCATATACCATTATTTAGGTTTAACAATGAGGAGGACCAATGGCTAAATGATCATACAATAATGGAAATTAGTTAAAATAGGTAATATAAGCTATTTAAGTGAAATTTGGGTCAAGAAAGCCCACCAAGGGTAAGATAAAAAATATGTGGGAAGAATCCAACGCACAAAAGTTGCACACACATTGAAACACACAAAGTATTTATATTTTGTCATTATTGCCTTTATTAAAAAAAATTGGATCAAAAGAGAAGCCAGGTCAACATTTTGGGGGGAGAGGTTGAATTTAAAAAAATCCAAATTGCTTCTATATCTAAAGGCATTGAATTAACATTTAGAAAACTAGGTGAAGACTATTCTAAATATCTTTTAGGGGCATACAAAAAAATACAAAAAAAAAAACAGACCATGCTGAATAGATTCTAGAGGAACATAATTTTTAAAAAAATTCAAGGATCCCGTCATTAGTTTAAAGGCATCCAATTGTCAAAAAATTTCAGAAGGAGGGCAGCCCCGGAACTCTTTAGGCTTGGGGAGAAGGACAGGTCATGCAAAACCTTCCTTTTTGGTTAAATGTCCTCCTCCCTACACACATAAGGTTCTGCCGCAGGTGACTCAACAGGTATAGTTTTAGAGATGATCTAGTATTTCACTAAAAAAGCTAGAGATATAAAAATGTGTGTATGGAGAGAATAATAAGTCCCTCCTGCTTCATAGTCCAAAATTGTATACTTTTCAAATAACGGTAATTCCAACTTGACCAGATGTATCAAAGGCTTTTTGATTTTTGACTCTTATAACTGCAAGCTGTTTGGGGGTTTATAGCTGGACCCATCTCCCTTTTATTATATCCTAACATCTCATTCTTCTTTCTTTGCAGACTTATTTGTGAAGTGTTCTCGGAATTATCATTCGATTAGTTTCAATTTGAAAGGTTTAGCTGTTTCCTAATGATAAAGGCTTACCTGGTTTCACATTCACTAATACTTTCTATTTCCTTTTTCAATATTTTATAAGAGTCTACACAGCTTTGTTGTTCAATAATTATCACAAATTATTTTTTAAATTAAACATTAGAATACCTATCCTTGTATTTTCTGTTTTTGTTTAGTTTCAAATAAGGCAGAGTTAATTTTTTAGTGTCAACTTTTGGCAGAGGCTACAGCTAAGACTACCATGACCAAACTATTTCTTTATATGTTTAAGAAAAAAAAATCAAAATGAAGGAGGTTTCAGTTTTTATTCTCTATTTCACTCTTTTTCTGTATACCTATTAAGGCAATAATGCTGAAAAATGAAATATGTGTGGGTGTGACTTTTTTCTACTATAAAAGATAAGAAATGAAGATGATTTCCCTTGTGTGCATTAGATTCTTCCCACATTTTTTCCTCTTTCCCTATGTTGGCTTTCTGCATTCAATTAATTAGATTATTTTTCTTTATTGTTATTTTCTCTCATTATACAATCATTTGTTACTTTTTTTTTAATTGTTTTCAACAGTAAATAAGCAAAAAAAAGTTACATTAAAAACCCAGATATTCGTGTTTTTTTTAATTCTCAAATCTAAAAAAAAACTTTAGGATTCAAGGATTTAAAGCACCTATCTCTAAGATAAATATGTTATCAGTGGAAAAACCAGTAAATTTTTTGTAAGAATTTTTTTTTCCATTCAAATAGTTCAAAAACAAAAGAAAATTTAAAACTTAAGACATTTGAATTCAACAAATAACATTGTGTAAAGGTAAATATAAAAACTGTAAAAACTAGGTTGAATTGTTGTAGATAGCAACTAACTATAAATAAGTTGATAATGAATAATAGAGTCCAATTCAAATGAGAGATATCTTATCTCCTCTCACTACAGGTTAATAAACACCGACAAATGAAAAATGATGCTACTAAACTATAATTAATAAAAGATAAGATAAGCACTGTCTTAAAATGCTAAAGCCCACAAGTATATGTATAGACCCGGCCACATAGCAAGAAGGAAGCCAATGTAAAAAAAAACTTGCCACAAAAACTTACAAAATACAAACATTATCACTAAGACATATGTTAACATACTTAAGTCACGATAAGGATGTGTTAGGGAAAATGTTTGAGCATAGCTTTAAATATTATAAAATTACATTAAGTTAGATATTAAAATTACCTTAAATTGGAAAACTAGATTGCAGTGATCGCATAGGACATATTAACAATAAAAAAAACCCAAATACTTAATAATCTATATGATTAAATCCTAAAAGAAATCACCCCAGCACTTTCAAAATTATAAAGACAAATCACAATGTTATCATCCTTGTCAGGGATCTTGAGCAAGTGGGGAGTTAAAAGTAAAAACAGGGAGCTATTAGTTCCTCAAGAGACGGGTAAAAGTTTCAACAGTAATCCACAAATTGTAAACATGATACAACTGCACTCAATTAGTAATAAGAACATGATGCCAATGCAAAAAAAAAAAAAAAAAAAAAAAAAAAATTGAATCTAGGTGCGCAACAATTGGTGAATCACCCCAATTTGGAACAGAGCTTAGGTTACTATTTACAAATAAAAATAAAAGTTGAGTACACATAAAAACCAGTTAAACACACCACGTAAAACAAGTTTAGTCCATAGGGCAAGTACGTTCACAGCTTAGTTTCCATATCCTGACACCGGATCACACCACTCTCTAGTCAGTGTTAAAGTTAGTTTATGCATCCCCAATAATGAATAAAAATAAACGGTTCTTCTGTGAAGAATATTATATAGTGCTGTCTTGCAGCCCGAGGTGTGTGAGGAGCATGTTAGCTGTCACAGGGAGGCCGAGAAAGAGATTGGAGGAGCAGATACCAGAAAGAGTGCAAATGGGAGGAGAAGAATGGAAGCGATCAAAGGAGGAATAATGATGGAAAGATAAAGGAAGGTGGAGGCATTTTACTAAAAATTGACCTGGACTAAGGCTGGAAACAGTCGATGGCGATTCATATTACATATGGGTGCTACAGTAAATGGACAAATTAAAGGAACGAGCCCAATGTGGCTTTTTCAATGGAAAAATAAAAAAGTTTACATTTTACACTGCTGCCAATGGATAAAGGGTTAGGTAATAGCTGCCTGCTGTAGAAAATTTATAGTTACCACACAATCCCTTGACCTAGGTTTTGTTTTATCAAAACTCTTTGGCAGAAAAAGTAAAACATGCAGAGCAAATTCCTATATTTTTTTCCTGTACTTTCTTACATACATAATACTTCATGTAGGTACTTCAAAAAGTGAAAAGAGGTTTTCTTAAGAAAGCTATATTTTATTGATATTTGATTTGAAATATTTCTTCAATTTACTAACACTATGTTTTAACATTGTCCCTAACAGTGTCAGTAAATTAAACATCCCAAATAGGAATATTATATAACACAACAAAATGGGTGGAAATCTAAGTTATATCGCTAAACTCTAGCTATTGTATTTTTTAAAAGAACGAATACATGTTTGACCACTATGATGCCTTTAAATATAGTTAATAGATAAAAAAGGTTAGTTTTCTATCTCAAAGAATTACAAAAAAATTGGCACTATATTATAAAAATTATTAATTGCCTTGACCTTGAAATTGTTTAAAACAATGTGAGAACACTAATGTAAACTAATTGGAGGGGAAGGAGCCAAATGAAAGGATAGATGGGTTATACCTTGATGACCCAACTTTCTTTTCGGGTTGGCTTACTTGCCTATCAGCTATGTTTCACTATTTTACAGTACAATGTTTGCACATTGTGTTCATATATAACATTGCCAGCTATTAGAAAGTGTTAAAGACTTTTTAAAACTAAAATATTTTACTCTTTAAGTATGACTAATACGTTGTGGAGGTCATTTTCTCTCGGTAGCGATTATAAACAGCACTCAAGCTTTATAATGGTCGGATTTAAGAAAATAATGCAACATAGTTTAGGCAAACACCATTATTAAGTGTAAAAGTAGTATTTACTGTCACACATTTCTTTGGATATAGTTAGTTAATAATTATTTTAAAGCCTTGAATATTCTTAAGAATTATTTTAAATACTAACCAGCTTTAATGTTAAAAGAATGTTGAATACTATCCGATGGGCATAGTTATTAATAATAACAAAAGACTATAAAGCAGTCCTTGAGCTCAATGCTACACTCATGCATCTAGTGATGACGGACCCCACTCTGACAAGCCACGTACCAGAGCGTACGAGTTATCGCATGCCAGCACAAGAACGTCAATGGGCGATGTGTGGTTGGCCACACAGATGCCGCGTTGGGGTCGGTTCTCCGGGTTGTGGTAGGTTATCACTGAAGATAGGGCGCTCGACAGGATTCCAAAACACATGATTGACACACGGTGGTTGAGCCAGCGCTTAAAAGGGCCCTCAGGCACATAGCCGACAAACCCCGTGCACATAGTTAGCCACATCACCTGTAACATCCTATAGTAGACTACACACACAAACACAACACACATTACTAGACATAGGGACAAACAATAGATGTTTTGTGATTCTCTGGCTCTGCACACCTCTCAAATTTGAAACAAAAAGAAGCTAGCACTAAACAAAAACCATATGGACACCACACTTCTATTTCACTAAGTTTACTTTTCACAAGAACACAATACACAATTCTTATTATGTACATACCCAACATGTTTATAGCATATCTGCCTTTACCAAAGTGGTTACTTAAACATAGCAAAATATAGGAAACAAGACGCGAACAAACAGATGTTTCCAGACGAGACTAGACAACACAACACACACAAAACCTCTGAGAACTAACAGAAGCACAGGCTAGTCTCCTCTGTGATGTTGTCACCACTACGACAACTACATCTAAGTTGCTTCCCACCTAAACAAAACCAACGGCAAAAGACTACATCCAGGGAAGAGATAACTTGATGAGCACCAACTCACCAAGCAGAAACAATGCTCAGTGGAGAGCACCACCACGTCAATGGGGGTGGTGTGGTTAGCTACGCAGACACCCCCTAGCTTGGGTTTGTACTGCTTGTTGTGAACCGTGATTTCGGCGGTGACTGCCCGCGCCAACACACGAAATGAGGAGACGTATGCTTGATAGTTGAGCCAACGTTTGAGCCAGCAGTCAGGCAGGAGACCTACAAATGCTTCTGCAACTACCAGCCAGCTGATCTGGGTAGAGTGAGGAAGGGGTACACACAATGCTAGATGAATATAATCAAGTTCCTCCAAAGCAGTGGTTTACAACCTTTTCTAATAGTAGACTGGCAAGATATAAGGCAAGATGGACAAACTCAGATTTTTCCAGGGCAGGCAAAATTCAGGTAAAAGCAAATAGGGGAATGAAGCTCAGTGGGTTGAATTGATTATATAAAACTCGTTTGACCTATGAATTAACAAAAGTTATATTTTTTTTAACAAAATTGATTTTCAGTAAAAAGGAGTAGTAGTAATTTTTTTCATGTCTCTAAAATACAAATATAATTACAAATAAGAATTCATTTGCAGGCTAGTAACAAGCCCCATGATTTGTGGCGATCCACGGCCCAAGAGTTGGGAAACACTTCACATAGTTAGCATGTTTTCATTTTGCAGAAGAACATTACTGTAAAAAAAGTTAAATTATTCAACTTGATAGAAAGATGTAAAAAGCACACTAAAACATATATAAGTATACTAAACTATAATTCAACTTTTGATTAAAAAAAACTTAATAAAAGAGTGGTAGTGTATGGATATAAACAATAAATTTAAATTAGAGAGAGCCGCTTCAGTGGATGATTGGTCTAAGGTGTCCCTCTCATATTGGACTGGCCTGCTGAAGATGGGGAGATTATAGTTCAAACCTGGTTGGGTGTACTGAGGTGGTTTATTCCTAAAATGATTTCCCATGCTCTCTCTCCATGCAAATTTGGGTACACCTTCCTCACCCCTAAACTATTAACGTAATTAGTATATAAATGTGTAGCCCATATGAGTACTAAGTAAAAATATAAAATATATTATTGAAATCCAATTAAGATACTAATGAATACCCCTGCACTGGGGACAGAGTAATTTAAGGCATAAGACTCACATTGTACTTGGTCATCGTAAATGGTAAAGTCGAGGTTTAACTCTCCTCATGCTAATATGTGTACATGTTCTCTAAGCTACCCTCCTCATCACTAACACTTGGATATCGTTTTCAGCCCTTGTGTTTAATTTACCAATCAAAAATAAAGTGTATTTTAAATGTTTGGACGTATATTTTTAAGTGTTAATTCGATAATTTTGCCAACATAAAATTAATAATTTAACAAACGCAATGTTACAAATATAGTTAATACTTTGGAGAAACACTTCCAAAAATAATACTATCTTTTTACAGGGTGTGTATTCAATCTTGGAAACAAAATTCCATGAGAATTACAGATTTTTCAAGGCGATTTTTCAGATTTTTACAGGGTTAAAATATTATATAATTTTACCTAAGTATATATTTGCTATAGTTAGGAAGTACATGAACTTGGCATTTTAATAACCTTAATTAATTTGTATTCCTAACAATATAGGTAATTAACTTAATAAAAATAATTACAAATTTAAGAAAATTCAATGTTTAATAATCATAATTATAAAAATTACTATCAAAACTTCTAACTAACTTTTTCTGAATATTGAAAAAAATATTTAAAATGTATTCCAATTTTGTTTAGTTAATTACAATGGTTTTACAGTATGTTAAATATTAGGTATTCAGAAAAATATGTTAATTAGGGCTTACAATTTATTAACGTGAGTGAACAAAAGAATTATTTACTTATTTATTAGTTTAGTAACTGGATTATATATACAAAACTTCATGAACCTCTTTTTTAGCAGAAGCCAAATATAAAATTGAAATACTAATTCAGTTAATGCTCGTGAATTGACGTTTGCAAAGCAAGATACTGCAAACACATGGTGTCTACTCAATTTGACCAATAAAATTCCTTACTTTTTCTCCCTGATTTTCCCTGATCATTTCCTAAAATTCCCGACTAAAAAGTATGCCACAGTCTTCTAACTTAGCCTCACTCATTTTTATGAATAGTAATAAGTTTTAAAATTTAAATAAACTTTTTTTAAATCTGTATTAACATTGTTTACTAGGAATTATAAAATATATTACACAGCTACAAACAAAAAAATACAGTTTGAATCACATTATAATTTACTGATTTAGTAATTATTATATTTCATATTTTTAGTAAAACAACATTTTCCTGGATTTTTATTGTAATTTCCCAAATTCCTTGACTTATTCTCGTTTTTCCCCTGATCACTTCAAATTCCCGGCTAATTCCAGTTTTCCCTGATTTTTCCGGATGGTAGACACCCTGAAACACTTTCTGTAACTTAATATTTTAAAACAACAATACTCATCATACAAAGCACATATGCTTGCTGAATGTTCAAAGCATATTTAAAGCTTAGTATATCTTCAAATCTGCATGGGTCGAATAGTCCACATTACCTAAATTGGAGCATTTATTTAAATAAGGTAATATTTGGGGGGAGAAAAATTTCAAAGATATTTTTTATATTTTATAATATTTATTTGCAATGATAGTAGCTAAGCAATTTTATTCGGTTTTTAAAAAATTCAACAAATTCTCTGACTAACCTCAAAATTACCTAAAAATTCCTTGATTTTTCAGTCAGAGAGATATTCCCTGAGAATTCCAGGTTTTCCAGGCAAGTAGACTCCTCCTGTTTCAGAATATATTGAGGAGAGCTTTCTCAATCTTGATAGTTTAGGTAAATTTTCAACTCAATAAAAATATAAATTAAAATAAAGACTGAAACCATCAACTACCAATATGAACAAATATTGTTAGTTCATTGGCTCTATTGGTCAAGGTTTGATTTTGAACCCGAATTAAATGGACTGAAGTGTGTTTTCAACAAGTGTTTTTAACGCTCTCTCTGGATGACTTGTGTATTTTCTGTTGATTATCCATACCTTTGAAGTGGTCTGTTAGTGACTATCATGTAGAATATATAATTAAAATGATAAAGAGTTAGCGACCACTTAGAGAAAGGCCAATATTAGCGAGAAAAGCAGACTCACCCCGATGAAGCAAATTATGATCCTCAGAGGCAGCAAGAAGAAGTATCGCATGAGGAAACCAAGCATCCAAATGATTGTTAGTCTCCAGGAGATGAACTCATATCCCAGGTTGGTGCGGGTCAGAAGGTTCCAGGACTGTGTGAACACATCATTGCATGAATAACACACGACTTACCTTATTTTTACACAGAATAAGATGTTTATTTCCATGAACTTCTTATCATCCATGTGAAATACCTACATATTTAGACTAATAAGGCAGGGATGAAGAAAAGTACCCGCATTTGTGAGGAGGGAGAGTGGGAAACCGCTAAGGAATAAATACGTTCCAATAAACCTAGTTGGGATTCATAGCGCAACCTCTTGATCACAAGCAAACCAAACCAGACAGAACTGATGCCTTTTTTCAGTGGCGGCTGGTGAAAAAAAACACAGGTGGTGCACCGATCAAAATATTCTATGATATAGACACTTTTTATGAAACATTATTTTACTTTTACAAATATTAATTAATATCATAATTTGCAACTTATAAAAGCAAACGCAAATAATTAATACCTTTAAGTAAAATCATCCCAAAATTAATACATAGAAAAATTATTTACAAAGCACACAACAAAAGTTAACCTTTTTTTTACGGAAAACAATAATGCAAACTAATATTGATACCTAAATTAAGTCTTGAGCTATTTTAAATAAAAACAACATTCTCTTTCTTTAGAGCTTTTAAACCTCTCACTTACTTTAGAATTTAAGCCTGAAAAGATTTTTTACAAGATTCATTTTATTAGAAATAAAAAGTATGTTAACAATATCAATCTCAATAACAATATCAACCTCAAGTACAACTATTTACATTTACTCATGTTTGCATATAACTCATTTTGTGAGAACTAACAAACAATTACATATTAAAAAATTATAATAGCAACGCTTTAGTTTAAATCATAATTCCAAAACAAATTGCCAAGTTTGGTATGTAAATGTGCACCAGACCATGTTAGGGACACTTTAAAACTTACTAGCTAGGTCAACAAACTCTTTTTTCAATGTACATGGTCAGATGGTTGTATGCAGCAAGCAGAGAAAGTTGTGAGAAAGAGTGCTAGCAGTCAAGCTCACAAGTTGAATATTCATATTTTAAGGTAGAGTTTGCGATGGACGTGTAAAAATTGTCAGTTACATATTATGAGTGATCAATTACGACCATGAGCTATCAGATAACGCAACCAACTTCAACTCAGGAGGGCTTTATGCTGCCAATAGTACAATGACAACTGTACAAATGCAGATATCATGATCGATTAAATAGCCAAGCTATTATATTTGTTAATTATGGGTATAGCCACAGTGGTTAAAACATTGGCATACTAAGCCAAAGGTCCTGGGTTCGATTTCCATGTCCAGGTGTCATTTTTCAATCTAAAAAATATGATATTTGGATGAGGCTATAACCGTACTTAACAAATATAATAGCTTGGTTATTTAATCCATTATGTTCTTCACGTGCTATACCTTAACTTCTTCGCCTGATTTTCTGCTGTCCTATTTTTTCCCCTTCCTATCAAGATTGCCACCAGCAGCTGATAATCACTATTTAAAAATGCACATGAAATTACCCTCACATCTGTTACATTCTTCTCCATTTGCAAATCCACGAGAATATAGTCTACTACTGACTTTCTGGCCCAATCGGAGCTGTGCCATGTTACCTTATGGCTTTCTCTCTTCTCAAACCTTGTATTTACTATCATCAATCCATTTCTCTTGTAGAGCTTTAGTAACGTCTTACCCAGCTGCCCCGTCCAACTGTTCTTAGCAATTCCTCATATTCTTTTCATTCTGATCCAATCTAAATAATAATACTAATTTATTAAGCAGTGTTATTATTTAATTAAAATTATATGAAATATTATTTTGTATGAAATTATAAGTGGTGTATTTCCACCTTTGCACTCAATGAGTCATCACAACTGCCTTTGTCTACGTACCCACCAGTATGAGTGAAATACATTAAAGTCAAACAATAATACTTCTAAATAACTAGTCTGAATGTATGCTAATTTTAATGTTTCGTATTTTATATTCCCACTAAGAGAATAACTATTTATTATGAAAACCAAACAATTTAAACATTTGTTATAAGTATTCATAAGAAAATATGTTTGACCTAGAACTTTCTATTCATATTCAATTAGGTTTTTATATAGTTATTATTAGTAAGCCATTAAAAAGCCATTTAATGAAATATAGTAACTGTAAAGATCCAGCTTTAATAATTTTATTTGTAATAATTGCATATTACCATGTTTGTGATTTTGTGTACATTTTAAATTGTTATATGCTGGACACTGATATTCTTCCGAATCATAGCTTGATCTCAGGAGTGTTCATAAAATATTACATCAAAATGTGGAGATTGGATGGCTTAGCACTCGATAAGTCATGAACCCCAGAAGTGTTGGCTAGTGCAATGTTCAAAGTTTGTGGAGGTCACACACAGATGGATCCTCGAAGTGACGAAATTAGAGAGGGGTAGTACAAAATGGAATAGACCTAGATTAGTGATAAAACTAATGTTAGTATTGCAAGTCAAACACATGAATTTGGAGAGGTGACCTTTTGTCTTGAGATGTCCAGAAAGCGAATTAAAGACTACTGATTGTATTCATTATGTTTTAATTAAGTATATTATTTAATGAAATTTCCAGAAGTTTGTCATATAATGTGTGTTTCTTTAATTTATGTCAAAATAACCCCTCTGGGTTTTACTTCTCAAATGGGTTGTGCACATTTTAATTTTGTTAGGGATGAGGAAGGTAAAATTAAGAGGAAATATAGTCACATGAGCGTAAGGAGAGTGAGAAGCTGTTAAGAGAAAAACACCTTAGTACATCTTGCCAAGATTTAAGCCCTAACCTTGACACCAACAAACCAAAACAGTCTTAATGTAAATTAAGTCCCCCTTAGTTTAGTCTCACCACTGATTGAATTCAGCTTGCCGCTACCCTGAGGTACATACCTTGAGCTCCTCCGCCTCAAATCTCATAGTGACCTGGTCTTCGATAATGGCCTCCACACCAGTCTTGATGTAATCGAGGCAGTCGGCCAACTCAAACTCCCGTTTCAGGGTTTCAAACGACATTCGTCGGGGGAATGTCTGAAACAATATAGAAAGAATGTGGTGGATGGTGGGTAGTACTCAAATTATTAATTGTTTAATTATCGACTTTAGTGCAAAGTTTATGGATATGAGCAACAAGCTATCTAATCTAAGTGAAGAGAATAAGGGGGATTTCAAGAAAATACAATAATGTTTGCCTTAAGTAGGGATTATGTACAAAACTGCAGTCAAAACTAGTCCTTTGCACTCCTTAGGGGTTAGAGCCCCAACCTCCAAGAACTGAGTAAATCAAGCTAAAGTCTACTTAAGGCTTGGGATATTAATTATTAATAATGTAACTTGTAAAAACTGAAAAGTAGAGTTATAAACAACAACAGTCTGTTTATTGTAAAAAATTTAAATTTAACCCATTTTAAGTAAATTGGCCAAATGACTTTATTAAATTAATTTTTAGAGCATGTATTTAAAATATGTTTATGTTGTCTTCGGAAACATTTGTTTTGAATTGTTGTGATGTTACTAGCCGGTGAAGTGTGTCATATTTAATTAAATCATATTTATTATAGTTTACAAAGATTAAATATGGTAGTCAAAGGAAATACAGTATAACTCCTAATTATCTTTAAAAAAAATATCCAAAATTTGAAACAAAAATAACCGTTTTTATGAGTATCTAGGCACCTGAAATACAATAAATCAATTAACTCAAAATATGCAACATATAACCACACTCACATTTTATACATGATATATAAAGCACACATTCAAAGTAGATCTATATATAGACACGAAAAAACAAGAAAAACATAAAAATCTGGTAAAATTAACATTCAAAAATTAAAGACTTAACTCGGTCAGAGCATCTAATGATGACAATGACACACAGAAGCATATCTCACTTTCCTAGGGAACAGACTCTTCACTGACCATTTCTTTTACTACGAGTCAATAACTAACTTATAAGACATTCTTGGCATATGGAGAGATTTAATAAAGATTGTTGGGTTGGTATCAAATAAATACAAAACTTGAAAAAATAACAATGAATAGGCTTCGAATTATACAAATATTTCCTTCTAAAATTTGAATTAAATGTTAATTTTTACTGTTGATTTGTATAAGAATTTCATAGGGAATCATGGTGGCTTCGAATTATCTAAGTTTTTGAATTAAGTGACTTTACCTATGTAAAATTAGCAGGATCATGCTGTAATTGATAGTTTACTAGTAAAGAAGTTTATTAATAACATATCCTCATATCAACTACATTAATTCTTTGGTCATGGTTTTAAAAGCATCTGAATTCTCATTGTAATACACTCAGAACACTTTGGGGATGGGGGGGATTACTTTATACACACTACTCATATATAAATGATGAGATTAGCCAACATTTTATCTCGAGTTAACGTTTTCATCTAAATTTTTACCCTACTAAATTATACATCTCTATTTGTATATTAAATATTGTTATTTTATTTAGCTAGAGGTATTTAATGTGTGCTATCTAGCCAGATGAATATATCAGTAAACAGCTTACAAACTAACTTAATCCTTGACACAACACCCACTCTCTTGACCATTATACACTGAATGCAGTGAACAGGTAACAATATTTATTAATGTGTGCTGTACTTTACCACTCCTTACTGAGAATATATTGTTAATTAATAACTGTGGATCAATCTGTAAGTAAACAAAAGGAATTGGCAACAGAAGCAGCCATCTCGGCTAGAGTATTTCACTTGGCAGACATTAACTGGTGTGTGGCTCAACTACCCCTACCTCTAACTCCCCACAAATGTTGGCAATGCTCCATCACAAAACTACATAAAACTGAGTGGCCACTGAATTAAACGAGAGAAGAGCTACAGGTGGATTTTTTTTTTTAATTTGTAAACTTACTGTGGAAAATACCACCAATGAAGTCTAATCAGGATTAAACCTTGACCTTCCAGGACAAAGTCAAAGAATCATTAATAAGACATATTCATCAGAGAAAGTTATGTAAAATGGCTGTAGTGGCCATTTTACATCATAGGACGGCGAGCAGTCTGTGACTTAAGGTGGGGTGCTAGTGAGCGCGAGTTCAGTGCATTAATTTTGCAGTTTTTATAGCATTAACATTTTTTGGCCAAAATAAATCAAATTTTTCTTCTATAGACTCATAGAGCTTAGTTTTATGCACATGCTAATCTCAACAGTTGTTGAATATCTGTCATGAGCACAGAGGCATTTAGTGACAAACTTTTTAAATTAAGAGAAAAAGTTGTCATTAAATTCCAGGACACCCTTGACAGATATTCAAGGACTGTTGAGATCAGCATGTGCAGAAAACTAAGCTCTATGAGTCTATAGAAGAAAAATTTGATTTATTTTGGCCAACAAATGTTTATGTTATAAAAACTTCAAAAATACTTCCCTAAGCTCACGCTCACTAGCACCCCATCTTAATGAGCCAAGGATCACAGATTTGATTCCCATTATGACCTAAACTGTATTGTTGGTGAAAGTGAGAATTCCCCCTTCACACTGACAAATTAAGAACTATAAAACCAAGTGTTTTGTTAGTTATAAAGTTAATTAGTTTGTATATTTTGTTTAGAAATAATAAACTGATTCATAAAGAGCAAATTAAATAGCCTATATTTTAAAAAAAATGTAAGGCAATTAAGTGACAACATCTCTCTTTACATCATGTGACTGCCTGGATGTCCAACAATTAGTTTTTACAAAGTTGCATACATGAACTCTTAGGTTATTTAAACAATCTTCAAACAACAAATAAAAAAAAACAAGACCCTCGGCATGAAATAATATTAAGATGGTAAAGTGGTTGGCATGTAAAGACGAAAGATGAGGGTTTAAATCCCTGTTCAGGTGTAATATTTCTGTATTACCCTTGAAATTTTGTTTTCCATGTGTGTCCATCTAGTCTACAGTATGAACAATTTAACATTGATGATATTTTATTATATTATTAGCAGGCCCTGGATTTTGATGACATGTTATCTTTTTATTAGATCATCACATAGAATGCTCCTAAGTATCTAAATAAACTGTTCATGGTCACCTAGTTGTAGAAATATAAATTTTATAGGTCTTTGTTGAATAAGTATATATTTTTTAACTACTATCGATATTTTATAGAAGCATAAATACTCAAAACATAATTTTTTTTAAAATAATATCATTGTCAGAATGAGGAGATAATTCTTTGCTTGTTTAGTTGTAAAATACATATACCTGGTGTGAGACACTTAATTTGGAAGGGGTAACTATTACTTCTGAAGCAAATATTTGTAAATCAATACTATACTTGGCAGAATGCAAAAGTTTAGTTGTTAAAGGCTTTTCATTGCCAATGTATATTTTAGTTTAAATTTGCAAAAACGTGCGTTTTATTTCATCGTGTACATTCATTAAGACTCTTTGTTAATATTTTACAGTCATTTTTTGTAATTTTTAGGTCATTTTAGTGATATTTATGTATAATTTTTAGGTAATCAAAGTTCAAGCCCTTACTATTAGTGTTATTTTATAGGAGTGGATACCAATCAAAAGTGACGGCTGCAGAGCACATGACTTTATGTATGACTATATGAAATTAGTTTTGGTAACTTTTGTAATTGTCAGATCCTTTCTACCATGTTACATCATACTTGATATGTTTAAAACTATCATGTGTACGTAAGATATTAACATTTGTTGAAATGTTTCTTACTGTAGACATAACTAGAACTTGAATCTTTTTTAAAAGTGGAAAATAATGGCAGGTCTTAATACTTGTGAAAAGCTGTGAGAATTTAAGTCAAGCTATCAATAAATATTAGCCTGGAGGGCTGATTAGGCTGCAATTACTTTCAATAGAAGCTTACTGGATATAAAAAATAATATGTCACAAAAAACTATAACATTTTAGAGTTTTGTGAGATGCGGACAAACTATACTGAATAAAGTGACTGCATACCATAAACAAACAAATGAAGTATTAAATAGCCTTATTGTCAGTGCTCACAAGATGATTTGCTAGCGAGATTCCTTCACTTAATGTTCTCCCTTGGACAGCTCCTTAAGTTACAGTAAGTGAACGTTAAGTGTACTGTACATTAATTTAACTGCAATGCGATGGCTTCCACTTAAAAACATGAGGAGAACCTTTGTGTTGTGTTACATGAGCATTAAGTTAATTGTGGCACTGATGGAGGTTTTAATTACATTAATCACCTCACCTGTGGAAGCAGGTCCTTGCTACTGGTATGTGATCAAATAGCATGATGCTAACTCAAGCTACACACCAAATGAAGAATGTGTTAACAAGAATCCCATGCCCAATAGTTGCCAGACAATGACCTGATAGCTCGTGATCTTAATAAAATCACTAATTTGTAGCCAACGATTTCCGCACGTCCATCATAGAGACTGCCTTAAAATATGAGTGAAGAATGACCCTGGGTACGGGACGATTCCCGGCTAGCTCAGTGGTTAGAGCATTGGCGTACTAATCCAGAGGTCCCGGGTTTGATTCTCGTGTCCGGGTGTCATTTTTAAATTTTCAGAATATGATATCTGGATGTGAGTAAATCTTCACTTTAACAAATATAATAGATTTGATTATAATAAAGAGGCGCGTGGATGCAGGGATTAGGACACTTTGTATTTCTGTTGTCACCTATAATATGTGACTACCAGCCTTGATAGGGTGTTCCAGAGGCAGACGCCAGTGTCAGTACAATTCTAAGGAAGACACCACCACACCCATTAAGGAAGCTTTGGCACCAACACCTAGAGAAAATACCTCCAGGAGATGAGTTTGTGAGCCCAGGTAAAACTTTACATCCCTGACTCCCTACCATGTAATGGCCAGTTTCATCAACTGTTAATAGGACACAGACTCAAATGGCGGAAATATGAGAGATTTGTCCGATCCTCTGAACCCTCCTTCCTTAACGTGGTGAGTTGTAGAAATTTTATTGTAAATGTATCTATTTTGAAATGTATGATATACTATAAAAATAAATTTGGTATTACAAGGCATTTGACCTTCATCAAAACCCCATTTATAGCAATACCAACATTGCAGCTGATTGGGGCACCGATTGCCATTGTTTAACCTGGCCTGGTGGTACTAACCTGTGCATGGGTAGAATCCTCAGAACTGACTTCCTCCTTAGCAATGTTATTGCTGTAGTTCTGTTCAGGGTCGGGAACCAAGATAAGGTCCTCCCGGCTGATGACGCTGTTTGCCAGGCCCCCGTTCCTGACAACGGTACTGTTGGGCACTCCCCCATTCTTCAGTTTTCCATTGCTGGCCGATGAGGCAGGCTTGACAACATTGTTGCTATTGGGATCCGCCGCCAAGTGGTTCCTTCTGTCCCCTTTATCCTCCTCATCCTCTGAGTTATCGCAACTGTCTTTACGGATGTCCTTCATCGCTATCTCGATGTTCTCTCGGCCATACTGGGAACACAAATCACATTATCACATGGGTCATTGGAATTATAAGCACATAGTTTAATAATATATCTTATATAATAATTTAAATATTTAGGCGAAGAACACAAGGATTTATAATAAACTAATAGAACACAGGTAAATTAAAATTTAGGTAGAAAGAAACTATTTTGAAAGTTACAAGATAGTCTATATAACATGTAAGACATCAGTTACTCCATCAAATGTGAGAAAGGGAACATTATATACCTGAGACGTGGCAGAAAGTCAAGATATGATTTCTCATGTTAATGTATTTAAGTTTTATTTGGTGAGTTTTAAAGTTAATAATGGGGGGGTTCCTTAAATAATTCTAAAAATTGTCTTACATTGTCAAAAAAAATTGTTTGGTTCTTGTAGTTTTTATGTAAACCAATTTTTTTTAAATCATCTACAACTTAGGCTATTTGGATTATTCTTGAAAATGGCTATTAGGATGTAGGAATGTTCCTGCCAGGATGTAGATTAAAAAGGTATGTGGAAGAATATGCCCATCTAGAGTAAGAAACATGAAATGTATTTGTATTATTTTGTTTATGAGATTAGTTATTAATTTGATTATACATGACAGCATATTCTTATTGTAAAATATGTATTTCAAAATTAAACTACCCACTTTTCATATAAATATTATAAAGTTGCATAGTAGATAAAGTGAATACTTCTGAATTCTGGCTAGTCACCAAAGGTGTGATTGCAGTTCAACATCATTTTGAATTGTGATAATTTCATTTCCAAAGTAAAATCAAGATGATTAAATAATGAACTTCCTGAGATTTATCTTCAACATCATAAGGATAAAATTAGTTTAAAATAAATCTTGCAATTTGTTCTAGTTTCCAAACTTCGCAGATCTTCAAGCAAACTTGGCTCTCAGATGATCATGATTTTGTGTTTTTTCCAGCACAAAGCTTTTGTGATTAAAAAATTTAAGCATTCTTTTGAAGGAATTAAAATTTCTTTTATGAAAATTGGTTCCCGAAAATGTTTATTTTCCTGGAAATGGTTGTACCACAGAAATCATGTGCCCCCCCCCC